>QLOH01000438.1:600000-868555 GCA_026901365.1 Sesbania bispinosa
TTCAATTCTGTATCTTTAAGTTTATCCA
Organism: Sesbania bispinosa; assembly: GCA_026901365.1. NCBI lineage: Eukaryota > Viridiplantae > Streptophyta > Magnoliopsida > Fabales > Fabaceae > Sesbania > Sesbania bispinosa. The sequence goes on from QLOH01000438.1 coordinate 600,029, forward strand.
ATTCTATAGCTGATCCAATTCTTTTTTGTTTCCTTGAAAGAAAAAAAAGGAGTGATATCCAATAATTAATACTATATGGTAATTTGGCAATAGTGTAAAATATATGTACCGTAATTTAATAACATTTTCCTTGGTTCGAAAGCACCACACTTGGCCACAACCAGGCAAGATGTAGCAAGAAGTATACTTTGAAAAAAGCTATCAAAGCAAGAAACCATTGATAGAGATTTTTTATTATTTTTAAGGTAGCTTCCCTCACACCTAAAATCCTATATTATCTTTAAACATGAGATTGATTTCTTTAGACACAAAATTGTAAAACGAAATTCTATTTACAAGTGGTATTTTAAAGATATGTTTAATAAAAATAACTAATAAATTAGCTGAAAGTTGAAAAATTAGTTAATTGTTAGAAGTTAATTTTTAGTTGAAAGTTAAAAACTGATAAATTAATTTATTGAATTATAAGTATTTGATAAAATTAATTATTAAAATAGACGATAAATATAAAAGGTCATAAAATAATATATTTATATGATATTTATTGTTATATAAATTTTAATTGTAGTTTCTAGACAAAAATATGTTTTGGGTAATTATAATTTTAAATTTTTTCTTTTAATGTTTCAAAATTAAAATTCTTTTAATGTTTCAAAATTAGGGGTGTTCACGGGTCGGTTTGGTTCGGTTTCAGAGGAAAAAGGAATCCGAACCAATCAAAAGTGTTCGGTTCGGTTCGGTTCGGATTTCGTTATTTTTTCTGCATTGACCCGAACCAAACCGAACCAATTAAATACGGGTTGGTTCGGTTCAGTTCAATCGGATCAGAAACTCAGAAAATGTCATTTTTTACCAGTTCGGGATAAAAGAAAAAATACATAATTTTGCCTAAAATAATACATATAACCTGATATAGAAAATGCACAAGATTGTTTTGTTGCTTCAAATTTGCACCAACCATTCAAGTTTCAACCAAGTATCAATAGTAACATAACCAAATTACTAATAACATTCAAACATGAAAATTACAAACCAGCATAAGTGCATAACATATTAACACATTGATAAAATTACTAATTAAAGATCATAGGAAAATTAGTCCTCAAATATCTTGATATCAAGAAAATCATAAACAATAACCGTAAAAAAATGCGTTTTTTTTATATATATGGGTTTGGTTTGGTTCGGTTCGGGTAACGGGTTTGGATTTCTCAACCGGTTACCCGAACCAATAGACCTCGGTTCTAATTGGTTCGGTTCGGTTCGGACCCGAATGAGAAAAAAATCCGAACCAATTTGAATGGTTCGGTTTGGTTCGTCGGGTTCATCGGATCGATCCGAACCAATGAACACCCCTATTCAAAATTGACATCCCAATGACATTAGGTTATCGCACACAAATTAATTGGCTCATGTAAACTCATTTATAATCCTTAAAATTCTTTTAATGTTTCAAAATTGTTATCCCCAGTTATTAATTATTGCATCATTATCTTATGAAGTTATGTTAACTAAGTTATAATTAAAGGCAATCAAATCACTAAAACCTTTTATCCGTAGTTCCATTTATATTTATTTGTTACTTTTTTTCACAAGCCATCGAAGATGATTCATCACCGGTCTCTCTAAATCACCTCTAAATTGTATGAAATTGCAAATTATTATTCTTATAATCTCATTGAATATTTTTGCATATTATTAATGAGCAAGTTTATAAGTTTATAGTACTTGGACAACGAGCATGTATTTTTTTTTTTGAAAGTGGGATAATATTTAAAATTAAGGAGCTTCAGCAGCTACATCAAGCATAATATAAGGTGGGACAAAATTCCACCAAGTATTGTCTGGAAAATCAACGATGCTAGTTTATGAGCTACTACATTTGAAATCCTAGAACAGAACTTAACTGAACAAAAAGAGAATTGTGAAATTAAATGAATGCAATCCATGATAATATGTTGGATGATAGGACAGGTTGAGATTCCATTGAGTGCTTGCACTAGTTGAAGGCAATCAGATTCCAGTAGCAGGTGATCAATGTCCCAAGACAATGCTGATTGTAAAGCCCAATGAACTGCCAAAGTTTCAGCCAACAAAGGATCAAGACTGCAGTTCATGTATTTAGAAGCTGCTACTTGTATTTCTCCTACATGATTACGAATAATTAGCGCAAGGCCTACTCCCTCCATGCCAGACCAACCTGCATGTCAATGAAAGTATATATGTAGCTAATAGTAATTTCACATGACAATGAAAGTATCAAGGTTATGCAATGAGTTGTGATAATTAATTTATAATAAATTAAGAAGAAAAAGAATATTTTTTTAGTGAAATATTGATTGTAAAAATATTAGATTGAAATAGAAAATAATGGGATAAGATTTTAAATCTTAATAAATTTCAAAATTTTAGATTAACATTCATTAGCATTTAAAAATTTAAATAGGTTGAGAGAGAAAATTAATATTAATGATTGAGAGGAAATTATCACTCTCACAAGTGTGAGTGAAATTCACCATTCAATAAGAGAAAGATAGAGAATGTCAAAAATCACAGAGAGAGAGAGTAAGGTGGGTGAGTGTCTCAGTCTCCAAATAAGGTCTCAAAATTATAATATAGAAAGTTATACACTAATATTAAATTAAAATTAATTCAATGAATGTAAAACCCTAACCTATATAGTACCATCTTTATTAAATAGAACACCATCTTTTTAAGCAACTAATGTAATCTATCATTCTAAAACAATTTTAAACAAAAAAATTAAAAAAGGTTAATTATCATACCGTGCAAAAAAGTTTTACACTATCATCAAATGATATGTTGTCACGTCATTTAATGAGTATAACACTTCATGTATTATTAAACTCATTAAATGATGTAACAACACATTATTGAACGACAATGTAAATTTTTTTCACATTGTCAATGTATAAATATTAAAGTTGGTCGCAATGGGAGTGGACTGTGACTCTAAGACGAACTTTACCTGTAGGATTTGAGGTTCGATCGAATCTTGGAGTCGTCATTCTTGGAAGAACTTTACCTAACTTCGAATGCTGGAGTTGCCACTCTTAGGGCCTTTACCTAACCACCACCCGGCCCAAGGGTTAAACCCACATCTATGTTAATTGGGAATTCCGAGTCAAAATGACAAATAAATCGAGATTAAAAAACGATTTTACATTTTTTAAACATGACAGATGATTTATATATTGCCTACGTAAGTCATGCCACTAATGGCTTAACACATCAGCAGTGACCTTAAGATATGCTAATATAATTGCTTAATTCATTATTAAAATGAACCATCGGCTATTAGCCATGGATAAGCCATTTTCAAGGCTGCTCGAGGCACCACCACTAACACTAGTAGTTGTAGTTGTAGTACACTACCACCATATATAAATGAAACAGACTTACATGGATCCAACTCCAAGCTCAAAGCACCAATCACCACCCCTTTTAGTGCGATATCTAAGGTAGCTACTTATTATTCTTTATTAATTGATTGGATCGATCCTCACAATTGCCTCACCAATTACGCTGAATTATATTTTTCTCACCGTCGCTGATTTTATTTTAATTTCATTTAAATTACCAGAGTGAATTCTTTATATATACTTGATAATCTAAAAAGCAGATTGTCATTGTTTTAGTTTTTTAATATTTTTATCATTAAATTGGCTTACTAAATATTATTTTGTTATTAAATTAGTCTTAAAAAATATAATTTGTCATTTTAAGTTACCAAGAGCCTGTCTAGTTTAAGAAAATATTTTTTATTTTAATTAATAATTACAAAAATATCATTTTATTTTCTATTTTAAATATCTTTTCAAAAATATTGAATTTTTTTACTATTTTATAGGCACTTTTATAATTATTAATAAAAATATAAAATATGTTTCCAAACCAAATAATTCCTAAATTATTCTATTCCATATATTTCTTTTTATTTTATCTTTTTTAATGGAATAAAATATATATTTTTACCTATTATTCTATTTTTTCAGTATGTACGCCAAATATATATAAAAGAAAGAAACTTGTATTGTATTTTGGGTCACTTTGGATAAAAATCTCTAAAAAACTCATGGAAAAAGAAAATAGAATAAATCAAGAATAGAAAATTATTTCGATTTTTTATAAGTTAAATTAGCATTTACAATTGAACTTTTTCAAAAACTTTTTTTATTTAACTTTTGAAAAATGCTGAATTATAAATATTAATTTCAATTTTTGAAAGGAGTTGTAATCATTTTACTTTCTTCATCTATTCCATATAAGTATTTTCTTCTCATATACATTTTTCTAAATAAATTTATCCAAAATATATGGACCACATCTTATTCCTTCTATGAAATGTTTACCTTATTACTCTTTAGGTTAATGAGAACAAAATAATGTTATGGACTATGTGAGAAATATGACTCTCAATTCCTTTACTGGATGAATAAAATACTTGTACACTCAAAAAATAGGGTGTAGAGAATACAAAGATGAAAAAAAAATATAAGACTGAGAAAATTAGTTATTAGAAAAATATGATAAATGATATGATTTAAAAAGAAGTGAAATAATAAAAAGGTGGGGAAAATCATAAGCGAAAATGACGATATGAAAATTTAAGTTTTTATTGGATAGAGAGTAATTATTGGATAAACATAAACGTATCCCATAATATGTAGTTTGTACGTCTTTGTCTTTCACAATTCTTTTGTAACAATAAATTTAAATTTTTTAAAAAAATGAAAATAATTTCCACCAAATTAAAAAAGTATTTATTGCATCATAAAAATAAAAAAGTAATAAATATTTTCTTAAGAATATTTTTATACTCTTATATCTTCAACCCCATTTTCATCATAATCGAATAATTTATCAAACTAATTTTTGTGTGGTATATTTTTCTTATAAAGAAAGTTTAAGATAATGGAAGATATTTAAACAAGTTGAGATAAAACCATTTTTAATCAAATAACTTCTAATTAATTATATTCGTTGATTAAGTGCTTTTTTAACATCACATTTATTCTCGATGGAGGCAATGATCTACATACACAACTCTTTAATAACTTATTCACGTCCTCGTAGTTGATAACTATATAGTTTATTTATATATTAATTTTATCACATGTAAAAAGCAAAATCAAATCACAAAAGTTGTGGTCAGTGTCATGCTATATATCCGATTTGCTTAGCGTGCAAATTGTGAACATATATTATAACATCTATCCAAATCATCAGGCACCATCACTGTTTCTGTGAATTTCAACTTTATTATATGTACTGTGATCTCATCTCAATCCGAAGATGTTTTGAACGATATTATGCGCGATCGAATCCAAATCGTATCTAAACTGTAAAGTATCACAATGTATCAATTACGTAGATAATATATTATATTAATTAATACTTTAATAGTATTACACCCACATATGTATATATGTATTCCTTTTGAAGATTTTTAAATATGACCATGAGTGACTTAAATATAATGATAATCATTAATTTGAAAAGTTAATGGATGAAATTGAGAAATGATACATGCACATAAATAACAAATTATGAAATTTAATTTATAATATTTCAAACATTGATTTTTCAAGTAACGATTATTATTAGCACTTCATGAAACTAGCTAAGTTCTTTTACCAAGCTATATTACAAAGTATTGCCATAAAACTAATACTACAAGTGTCGTTACCATTATTAACTAAACAATTGTAGCTTAAATCATATATAAAAGCCGGGCCGGCCAAGGGTCTAACTACTATAACAATGATTTTAGGCTTTCCAATATTACATAAGTCGAGTCTCATAATTTTATACTTATATTAATTATATTTATATTTAAAATTTATATAAATATAAAATTTTATATGTATATATACACTAACAACGTAAAAAAAATAACATTTTAATGATGTGTTGCCATGTTAATTAATGAGCTAATAATACATGAGGTGTAATACTCATTAAATGATGTGACAACACATCATTGAATGACAATATAAAATTTAATGTATAATATTGATTAAATTCTTAATAAAATTCTCTTTTAATTAAAATAACAAGTCTCATCTTACTATAACTTTTTCTCATGATTAATAATTATTTTATTAATTAATTTTTCCCATCATGTTAAACCTAATGATACATATTTTTCTATTATGTAATATAATAAATATTGTAATATATCAAAATCACCAAAATACTAATATAAACATTAATTATACATAATAATAACTTAATAAGTAATTTTATATCTAAAAAATTTAAAAGAAAAAATTCAATAAAATTGTAATAATTTTAATAATTGATTTTAGTTCATTAGAAAAGACCTAATCTAAAAATATTGTTTTAGATCTCAACATGTGTTGGACCGGCCTTGTATAAAAGCATGACTCATATCACACCTTGTTGACATTTCACCCCTGAATCTAAGAGTAATTATGTAAAATCTAATTAATGAAGTAAAAAATATATAAAATTTAAGACTATATTTAATATATAATTAATGTAAATTTTGTAATAATATTAAAAAGTTAATATATAATATCGATATTTAGTCTTGTTCTGGGTGATACTAGAAGGATGTTTTGGTACAGTTATCCAATGGTGGTTGACTAGCACTAGTGGCGTATCTTGAACAAATATTTTGGAAAGAGAGGGCGACCATGTAGTATAAAATTGGTTTAGGCTTTGAAAGATATTACGTCTGTTGATAATTATCTATATCATTTGAATAATTTTGACCAAATATTTTGAAGGGAGTCATATAGTATAAAATTGGGTTTAGGCATAGAAAAATATTACATTTGTTCATATTTATTATTTGAAAAAAAATTATTTATCTGTCCCATTTAGAAGTTCAAGAATGTATTAATATATTTTTTCTACTCTTGCCTTTAATAAGAGAGATAATAAGTAAAAAATTTAATGAATAAAATAGAGAGATAAATGGTATATTAAGAAAATATAATGATTTTATTGTAAATACACACACACACTAGCCAGCACTCGAGTGACTAGAATTTGGGGGGGGGGGGTATCCACCACTAGCCAGCACTCGAGTGACTAGAATGGGGGGGTATGGTGATGTACTTACGGGGCACCCAACCCAGACGTGAGTATGAACTGATCCAACAGAGTTTCGGCTATTAGAAATTACAATGTACCTGGGTTCCATATGGTTGTTACTTTTTTATGGGAGGAGTATGGAGTTCATGGACACACTTGCCTATATGGTTTGGTGGGAGAAGTTCCATCACCCACTTGATGCAGTGCAGGAGTTAGGGGGATAAGTGGCGTTAAAGATGACAATATGTACTCGCATTTTAATTAAGTGAAAAAATGAGTAAACTATCACTTTCGCCCCCGACTTTTACAGCGTCTTACAGTTTCATCCACGACTTTTCTAAAATAGCACTTTAGTCCCTGGCTTTATTAAAAAATACACTTTAGTCCCTAAATCAGGGACTAAAGTGCATGTTTTTTAATAAAGTCAGGGACTAAAGTGCTATTTTGAAAAAAGTTAGGGACGAAACTGCAAGACGTTGTAAAAATCAAAAGCGAAAGTGATAGTTTACTCGTGAAAAATTAGTAATTCAATAAAAAAAGCAACATCAATTAAAAAAAGATTATAACTCAATTGAAAAATTACTCACCAAAATCATCCAAAATCATAAACATTTAACATCACCAACAATCCAACATAGCAATTCAAGTATTTAACACACTGGTTCTAATTAATTTAATATATACATGTGTGTGTGGTATTATTTGTTATATATGTGTGTGTATGGGTGGGCTGGATATTATAGTGCATGTATCCGTGTCTCATTCCCATTAAATTTTATGGGTAATTAACCGTATCAAAACACATACCCATTTAGCAGATTTTTACTTTACCTATTTCGGATAAGTATTACGGTTACCCATTGAGTTTAAATTCAATTGTCATTCTTGTGTGGCATCCTCAAAATGGAGAGGATTCTACGAATTCTTATACCGTTAGCCCTAACATTTGATAGGAATAAACATAGGTCATGTGGTTTAAGGGAATGGTACCGAGGTCGTACATCCTAATACATGCACAATCAAACATCTCCTCGGTCCATTGTTAACACCAAGTGTTCAGGTAGAGTGATCGGATCTAAATACAACCCCGGAACAAGTTTCAAATAAAAATCTTAATATCATATTGCTTTTATATATATTTTTTAAAATAATCAAAACCACAATGTTCAAAAATGAAGAATTGTGAAAATATAGAATTACAAATATCAAGAAATCATAGTGTGTACTTTATCTTGAATTAGCCCTTTTAGTAAAAAAAAAAAAATTTGCCTAGCTCATCCAATTATTCTATCATTGTTAATTAAATAAATGTCGATGGCATCCATACACATCAACGAAAAAAAGAAGGGACCCACAGTTCAATGCTAAATCCCCTGATCTTTGTCTCATTCTACAAAAGCAATTGCAATTTATAATTAATATAAGATCCTCTATCATAAAACTCCTAGAAACCCGGGTCTTACTTTCTGGGGCCAAAACTTAGGTACCAACATCAACATACTAAAAAAAACGTACTCCATCACAAGCACTTCACATTGCATGCTCATATCATATCCTATTAATTATTTACCAATGCATACCCAAAAAATTTCACCAATAATTTTAAACCCCTCCACATTAATGAAACTAATTAACTATTCCCAGACCCACCGGCAGTTCATCTAATCTAACTACCTAAAGTCTTTATAGGGAAAAATAAATAAATAAATAAACCAATAGGTAGATATACATGTGTCACTAAAATTCAATAACATTATCCTGAAATTACAAAACCACCCTCCACAATCCACAGTAATAACAGAACTAACACACCACCACAAAGCAATGTCCACTTTTTATATATATCCCATCCACACAAACAATTTGCAAAACACACACAATTAACAAGAATTGATCATAATGGGTTCCCTTCCACACCTAGTAGAGGATTGCATGGGTTACCTCCAACTCTACAGTGACGGTTCAATTTTCCGTTCCAATGACATCAAATTCCAAGTTTCCGCCATTGAAGACAATTCCGTTACCTTCAAGGATTGCCTCTTCGACAAGAGATTCAATCTCTCTCTTCGCCTCTACAAACCCCAAAATTCAAACCCTAACAACAACAATTGCAATTGCAAGATGCTCCCTGTGGTGATTTTCCTTCACGGTGGAGGATTCTGTTTCGGATCACGCACGTGGCCTCATATTCACAACTGTTGCATGCGCCTCTGTTCCGGCCTCCAAGCTCTGGTGGTTGCACCGGATTACCGTCTGGCACCGGAGCACCGGCTGCCGGCGGCGGTGGATGACGCCGTGGAGGCGGTGAGGTGGTTGCAGAGGCAGGGGCTGAGCCTGAAGGAAGAAGGTGGGGACCCTTGGTTGAATGGGGACGTTGACTTTGACCGTGTGTTCATCGTTGGTGACTCATCTGGCGGGAACATTGCGCATCACCTCGCGGTTCGGTTCGGTTCCGGTTCGACTGAAATGGACCCGGTTCGGATTCGAGGGTACGTGTTATTGGCGCCATTTTTTGGTGGGGTGGTTCGAACCAAATCAGAGGAAGGTCCTCCAGAACACATGTTGAACCTTGACTTACTAGACAGGTGAGTGAGTGAGTGAGGGTCGGTAACAAAAATTAAATTAAATTAAATTATTAATTATAATCATAACTAACCTAACTAAGTTGTTATTTGCTGCTTTACCGAGTCAGAAAAATTAGTTTGAAATTTTGACACAAGTAAGCTTTAAAGATAGAAAATGGTTAATTAATTAATAATTAATAATTTCTAGACTGCAAATAAGTCTCATCCTTTTGATTCTTATGTTAGTGTGATTTCCAACTTTTTTGAAATGGACCACTTTAATTAATAATTGTGGGAGTGGCATCTCACTATATCTTCAAAAGTAAGCTAAATGGAAGTGGCATGAATGTATAGGCAATCAACAATTTTATTTTTCATATACTTATTTTTTCTTATAACTCATTTTTTACATATTTTTTTATTTTCTATATCTAGTCGATTTTCATTATATCACTTTTTTTTTTCTATTTTTCTCCCCCTTCCACCTCAACATTCATATTTGTCCTTAAACCAATAATTGTTGTGATGTTGGTTCTTCCACTGGTGTGTTAATTCGCTCTCATGGTTCACGAATATGCCTATGAATAGACCCACTCGAATCACACTACACTTGGTTTTAGTTTTGGACTTTTGGCCTTACATGGGATAGCGATATGCAATGAATATTCACAACAATAATTTGGTGTTCTTTTTCTTATATATTATTTTCATTTAGTTTCTTGAGAGAGTACTAATTAATACTAAAATTTAATTTTAGTAAGATCACTAATGATAGTTCCATTGGAGCAACTGCAACTTTTATTTAAGAATAATGGAGATAATTAAGATATCTTTTAGGATAGTTACTTTTAATTTTCCCCTTCAGTATATATATAGTTTTCCTTACCGAAGCAGTCTTTTATAAAATCACCTTACAGAAGCCGATATATAGTCCTATATAAAAAAAATAATAATAAGTGTTATGAAATTTTTATTGTCTCATTATTAACAATTTTGATAAAGAAATATATATTGTAAAAACTAGGTGTAAAATGGTGGATAAAATAATATAGACTTTATTAAATTTTACATATATTCCCAATATTGTTTTTAATCTAGATTTATAAAATATAGTGACCAGAATTTTGTCCTTTTTGCTCTGTCTAGTTTATTTTCATAAAAATAAGAAAAAACACTAGCATTTTTTTTTTGTAAAAATTATGATAATTGTTTTTGAAACGTGAGGAAATCAAAACGGTAATGATGGTTGGAAAGGCCAAAATCCTCACACAATTGAAGTGATTAGTGATAACACATGGCTAGTCCCCTCTTGCACTCTTGATGTCACCTTGTATGTGGTGCCACTGCGCGCGCCACCATTCGCAAAACATCAACTAAACTTGTCCATTAAATTATGGAGATCATAGAAACGTTGTTGTCGTACACTTATTTTTTCAATTCATTTCAATATAGGTTTGATTACTTTCAAAATGATCTGCTTTCGTTGTTATTACTCCCCAATCCGAATGGCCAGGAAATAAGTGGTAAAAAACAATTTGTTAAATATGGATAAAGGCTTAGGTACCTAATGATAAGTGGAATGAATGCGTATATATAGTACTTAATGATAAGGATATACTATTTATGAAAAAATGCACTGACTTTTTTAATTATGTAGCCCATATTATAGTATTAAAAATTAATAGTTGTTCTTACAAAAATAAAAAACCTAACTCTATACAAGAGATAGCTACAATTGAACAGAGCCTTAGTCTTGTCTTTGATGAGGGGCCTAAGAACGTGTTTTCTTCTGTCCAAAGCAGCTCCTTTTATAGGCTTTGTAGTTGGTCCTGTTAGACGAGTGATTATCTCTCCATCAGCGTGGTTATGCTCTTAGCTCTTAAAGTCCTTTTCTTTTTTAGGTCTTGTTTGTCTCCCGTGATTGATTTGATTGGTTGAAGGACATCTGGTTATGGTATGTTGTTAATACATTCAATGAATCTGAACTTTGAGGGGGAGGGGGAGACGAGGACTCGAGAGTTATTGGTTGATCTTGGGTGTGAAATAGACATCAGCCTGACAAGGTCAGCCTAGTACAGTACACAATCCCACAAGCTACGAGCTTTATAAAGTGAAGTATGTTTGAAAGACCAAGATAACCTTGAGGTCGACTTAGTACAACATAATAGTAATACTAATTTTATAAAAATTAATACTAATTAAACTTAATAATTATATTAGATTGACATGGTGGAGAGTCAGATAAAAGATAGTAAATAAATGCATATAGTCTTATCTCTTTGAAAAGTGCTAATAACACATTATCTAACACACTTTTTCTAACACACTCTATGGAATTGGTTAAAATTCACATGGGTTCTACCACATTGATAGTGAAACACACATAATTTGGTGGAACTCATGTGAATTTTAACCAATCACATGGAGTGTGTTGGAAAGAGTGTGTTAGAGAGTGTATTGCTAGTTAAATATATCATTAGCGATGATTAAATAATCTAACCAGTCATCAACGCACTTTAGATTCCATCCTTAGAGAACAAAATCATTTGGAAACTTTTCTACTTTCCAGAGGATATGCCTAGCTATAATCCCAATATCATAACAAACCACAATCTCTTTACATATCCATGCATTCCATTTCCAAATCATTTGTTTATTCTGATCCTTTTTTTCTAGTCAAGTTTATTCTGATCCTTATCCAATATGCTTCACAACAAATAAAGTAAACTGTTAAATACCTATATATCATGAGAAAATTAAAATAATATATAAAGTATAAAATGAAAAAGTATATTTAATATTTTTCTTTAAGTACTAATATAATATAATGAAGAGTGATAAATTATGTTTTTATTTCTCAAGCAACTTATTATTATTATTAATTTGATTAATTTATAGATTTTGGAGGCTGTCGATACCTATTGGAGAGAGCAGAGACCACCCATTGGCGAATCCATTCGGAGCTGGGAGCCCAAATATTGGAGAATTGAAGCTTGAACCTATTTTGGTGATTGTTGGAGGCAATGAATTGCTTAAGGATAGGGCAGCAAATTATGCAACAAGGTTAAAAGAACTAGGGAAGGACGTTAAATATGTTGAGTTTGAGGGAAGCGAACATGGATTTTTCACCCATGATTCATACTCACAAGTTTCAGAGGAGGTCATCCAAATCATCAAAAGATTCATGCTCGAAGCTTCTAGTTAATTAGGAGACACAACTTAAAATAATAACAAATTGAATTAAAAGGCACCAGCGCTGCAGATAATTATTTCATATTTTTAGCCTATAGTAATTAAAGTAGTTTATGGGAATGCATGAATTATGTCAATTTTAGATTTAGTGGGTGTGCAGTTTAATTTTGTGTGGAGATTGTAGTCAACTGCCTTTGTTTTTAGTAATCTGTGGTATGACTTATCAATTGTATAAGTTATTTTCAAGTGGAAATCTATAAAATTCACCAATATTGTAGAATTTCAATTGTTATATTTTCATCTTTATAAAATAAATTATAGCTTATGAGAGTGATTATTATTTTGTTGTTAGTTTACTCTTCCTTAAAGATTGATCATAATCATAAATGTTATTTGTTTTTAATTTTTTATTTTATTTTAATTAATTATGCATATAATTTTTATAATTTTAAATATTTTTTTCTCTTTTAATACATTTTTTAGATTTTACTTATATTAATTATGTATTTCTTTCATAATTTTTTAACATTAATTTTTTTATTTTAAACATTAAATTTCTTTTAATTTTGAGTGTATATATTTCTTAAACTTAAAAGCCTAATGTAATGTTTTTTAAAAGTATATATCTATCTTTTAATATCTTTTCATGTGTAATTGTTGTGTGTGTATCTTTTAACCCTTTTGCATCAATGCTATTTTTGTAACAAGTGGATACAGAAAGATCCACGTATACGAAATCAACTTATATGCCACATTTGAAAAGGTGCGTGTATAGGCAACATGTAACGAGGTCTTAATTAAAACTTTATTTTGAGACTTTTTTAAATACATGAAATGAAAGAAAGAGATTTTAAAAGTTAAAATTCATTTAGTAAGAATTGAATCATCAATAGAAAAAAAAATCTATTTTTAAATTAATAAACGACCTAATTATAATGATATTTTTAAATTTTTTAATAAAGAATATTACTAATAATCGGAGTCTAAAGTAAGAGCTTGAGCAACCTTATTCCTGTACCGAACTTTTATATATATATATATATATATATAATAAATTATCCTATACTTGGGCTCCACTAATTTTTTTTTCAAACCAAAATAAAAGTAGCCTTGCCTGCGGATAGATATCGTAGGGAGGATATGTTATAGTATCCTTAAAATCCATTACATTGAATTTAGATTAGTACTTTCTGGCTTTCACTATTATATTATCACTAGTATATTAAATACGTGGACAAATATATATTTTTATTTAATTAAAATTAAATTTATAATAAATTAATATTTTTAAAATTATAAAAATATAATAATTTTGGATAATTTTTTAATTTTAAATTCTAATAGTATATTATCTTTTATTATTAAAATCATAAAGATAAAAATAAAGATTTATATATTAAAAAAAGTTGAATTAGAAAATAATAGGATAAGATTTTAAATGTTAATGAATTCCAAAATTTAATATTAACATTTGTTAGCATTTAAAAATTCAAATAGGAATAGAGAGAAAATCAGTATTAATGATTGAAAGAGATAATCTTACTCTTACAAGTGTGAGTAAAATTCACCATCCAATAAGAGAAAGAGAATGTCAAAAATCATTGAGGGGGAGAGTAAGGTGAGTGAATATTAGAGTTGGTAATTCGGGCTACCCGGCCCAGCCTAATGTGGGTAGCAGGCTTTATCAGGCTGAGTTAAAAAGCTCGGAAGTTATTCGGGTTTCTGAAATAGGTGCCCGAGCCCTACGTTTTTGCGGGTAGTGGGCTTTATCAAGCCGGGCTAAAAAGTCCGAGAGTTATTCGGACTTGTAAAATAAGTGTTCAAGCTCTACGTTTTTGTGGGTTAATTTCCGATTTGCGTGAAATTTATAGACTTTATCTACTCCACAATATCTTTCAATTCAATGCTTGGATTAGTCAATTTCACATTCTACAAAAAAGTTATTAATTGATGTAATAAGTCTTGAAATTTGATACTCATTGTCAATTGATCCTAAGCCCCCACACACATATATATGATTATCACATGAGGCATTATACAGATAAACACCGAATTAAAGATTCACGGAAGTTTCATATAATGTTAAAAAAAAATAGTAATTGAGATTTAGTGGGAGTGTGTAAAAGGAAGGAAGGAAAAAAAATGACATCCCTTTAAAAATTAGTAATTGTCATCCCGAGCTAGCGTTAGCCCATCAGCACGATTAGTTTAAGTTGTACATATTTAATTTCCCTTAAATAAGATCTCATGTGGATGAAAAAAATCTTCACGGGAAAGTCAACCCTAATATATATGTGGAGGATGTTGGCCCGGTTATAATTAAACAAGTTGTTAGTTATAGTTGCTGAACAGTGCACATTAACGAAATCAATCCGAGTGGTATTACTTACTCGTCCTTCAATCTTCTTTCTATTCATTAAAAAAAAAAAAAAAAATCCTTCACTAATCTTCTTCCCATTCCAATTTTTTCCCCTGATTTCTTTCAAGCTTTCTCTGATACCTTTTAGTCTCACAGGCAGCCATACTGAGAATTAATATATATCGGTATTAAAAGGAAAAAAAGAATCAATACACAGCATCAGCATATATAGAGTTGACATTTCACCAAAAAAAAGACGGCATTCATTAGTCCTTATCATATATAGTCGGGAATTAAAATCGATTGAATATGGGATATTTTCAAAAGAAGAAGGGAAGTGGATGATGATTGAGGCAATGACAAGCATATATATAGTGATGCATCAGCATATATTGGATTTCGGATCTGCCTGTTAGAACCAATCCAATCTAAACCGATTCAAACTTTTCTAAAGATTTTGATATATTATCATTATTAATATTATTTTTCTGTGATAATGTAAAAAAAATTATTATTGTACAACTATATTTAACGAATTAACGTTCAATCATGGGATTGAAAGCCATCAAGTAATTTGTATGTTATAGGATATGATAAAATAATTACATGTTTTTATTATATTGGGTTTACCATAAGCGAATACGGTTGTATGGACAATGGAATTGGGATCCGCCCTCATATCTAATTAAGTATTTAAAGTTACAACTTATTTATTCAAGAAACATTAACAATTCGGTAAAACATAACTTTTCAGTTTTAAATTGGTAAACGATTAAAGATTTCAGAAACTAGTAAAAATGTCATAATTTTGCTTTCATAACTTCATTATTTAGTTAATTTGAGAAACTGAAGTCCAATCAAATCCAAACCGTTTAAAATTAGATTGGATTGGATTTGGAAAAAAAATCAAAACCGATTGAATGATTAAATGAAAAAACCGAAATTATTGGATTGGATATTTTCCCCTCAAAACCGATCCAATCCAATCCGCGAACACCCCTAGTATAGAGGGACCAAAATTTTGAACTACATTCCGGATTAGGAATTATAGGGGGACCAAAATCGCGAAAAAAAAGTAGAGGGACCAAAATCGCGGATTGATAATAATAGGGGGACCAAAAATGCAATTAACCCAAAGTTTTAATTTGATTATAAAACATTTAATATTATAAATGTAATTAATATCATAATTTTTAATAAAATTATTTTACTTCCTTCTTTTATCTATCAATTTTGATGAGTGGTGTACAGATTAAGGAAGACAATTAATATTTTTTCCTCAAAAATATTTTTATACTCTTTTTTGGGTAACATAATAATAATAATAATAATAATAATAATAATAATAATAATAATAAAAAAAATAAAAATAAAAAAAGCGGAATCAAAATGGATCTCCTTTTTCCCTTATACAATTCAAACAAGTTTCACAAAATTTTTTATCCAGCAAATATAATAGTATGTAACCAAATGCACGTACAGAACATATAAATAAAATTAGGAGGCACCAAATTTTAACGTGGAAAAAATCCCAATGTGAGGTAAAAACCAATGGGACCAAGTCCTGTAAATTAAAAATCTTCTATTATGTAAAATAATCGGTATACCACGAGTCCTCCTGAAACCACCATGGATCAACAAAGAAAAAATTTTCACCAATAAAGTGAGTAACAACACAACAAATCCATTAGAGGGTATCCAACATAAGCAGCAGAGAGAGCATAAATACAAGATACTTATATTGTAATAATGTTCACACTATCAAGATCAACATACTGAAATTTGGTGAAAAATCGAGTACATTTGCATCTCATATATAGTAGAGCACGCATGTATTAGTTCTTCTCTATGTTGCGCTTCCTCCTTCTTCTTTCAGTGTTTTCCTCACCCACCCCTCCTTTCTTTTTCTCTCGCTATATTATTTTTTACACACGCTACGATTTTTCTCTCTCCCCCTCACTCTTATTTTTTTCATAGCTCTGTTCCTGTAATCTCAGTTTTTAAAATTTTGTCCACACATTCCTTATCTATTATATCTGTTCAGATTCCTCTCACACACTCCTCTCTGTTTTTTTTTTACTTTGTCAGTGTGGGTCCCACTGAAAGAGCTTATTTGAACTTATCTTATGACACAAACAATATAAATGTTTAGTTAAATTATGTTTTTGTCCCCCAAAATATCCCAATTTTCCCATTTGGTCCCCCAAATTTTTCCCAAGTGGTCCCTCAAATTCATAACACATTCCGCAAAAAACAACCTCAAATTAATAACAATTATCATCTCAAAGTGCTAAAATTATACCAAAAAATTATTAATTCTAAGCACTTATCAACTCCCCCCAACTTAGCCTTTTGCTTGCCCTCAAGCAAGATAACTCAATCAAAATGGAGCAAGCAAATTAAGATCAAGTCTTTGTTTGAACAAAATCAATTTCCAATCATTAAAACAGCTAGAACAGTCAGCAACAACATTTTCAGCTCACAGAGATCAGAATTTTCAGTCAATCAAAGTCAAGATATGAGCACACTTCAGTTACTATAGCAAATAGAAGAAACAAAGGATTAACCTTCATAAGGAACCACTCTCAGTGTATGACTTTCCTGGGTGAGTGTTTCACTCATTTCTCAAAGTGATTGATTAGCACAGCCTTGCCATTCATTTTCCATCAAATCACAGACACAATTAGCATGAATCCCAAGGTCTTTGAAGGTTGTAATGAGGTTGGGTTTCCAAGAATCATTGTTTTTCTGGATATTCAAATTCACAGTTTTGGGAATAGAGAGCTTTTATACAAGTTATGCATATTTTGCACTACCCCCAATTCTTCAAACTTGGAAATCCTCTTTTTTGGATCAACAACCATCTTTTCTTCTTTTTCTTTCATTTCTATGTACAACCCCTTTTTCTTTTCTTTTCTTTTTCTATTTTTGTTTCATTTTTTTTTCACACAAGGGTTGTTTTTTATTTTTTTTTCAACTCTTCTCTTCATATGCCCATAATCATCAAGCAATCCAATACCCATGAAATTACATAACTTGCACCTAAGCTCTCTTTCCCTAAGCATGGAGGGAAGATTAATTCAATTACATTTAAGGTGCAGGTTTAAGAATAAACATTCAGCTCAAATGGACTATCAAAGAAAATTGCTTATTCATGATGCAAGGTTGGCTATTTGGCACTAGGCTTAAAGAGAATTTCAAAAAAATGTCCTAAGTCATTTTCATGCTTTTAATGATAAGTAACAATGGAAAATTTAGGCAAGACAAGCTTCACAACTCACAGTAAGGACTCTCAATTTTCTTTTGGTTTCACTCGCTCACTTGGCTCAAAAGAATAAGGTTCCTTAATCAAACCAATCAATTGCTTCAAAAATTTTGCTCTCTTCACCATCATGTACAAAGTTTTATGCTTACTAACTGAAAATTTTCAATTTCTTCAAAATTTTTGAAATTTTCTGTTCTAGACTATAAAGATGAGATTGGAACAATTGATTTACCTTTCAAACAAAACTTTCCAAAAAGAAAATTTTTTTGTGATTTCCAAAAATTGTTATACTCCTAAGTTAAGAATATTGGTTTAAATGAAAGACAAACAAAATAACATTCACACAGGATAAAGCATCCATTATCCAGAACAGTACCAAAACTATCAAATATGTTCAAACTACAAACAGCAAATGCACTATTCTACCAACATTTACTAAAACTCCTAATTATTGAAATTTAAAAACTAAATTGAAATAACAAGAAATAGTAAAAACAAGTGAAACACTCCCCTCACTGCATTGAGTTATCCCCATCATCATCAGCAGCTGACTGGTCCTGAGTTCCAACATCAGATGGTTCTGCTCCCCTCGAAAAAGAAGGCATGTCCCCGGGCCAAGAGATATGAGCAGCAAACTGCTCCGGTGAGGGCCACGACCAAGCTCCAGGGACATGTGAGGACATAGACATATAGGCATGGTGGTAAGATTCCTTAAGGAGCACTTGTCCTCGATGAACGGCAGCTAGCTGGCTCTGGTATGCTGCTAAAAGAGCTATCTGCATTCACGAAAATCAGTCCAAGTTATAAAGCATTTATAAGAGCAATTCAAACATGCACAAGTGAGTGGGGCATTTTATCAAACATGTGGTGGCACAATGTTTTTCTCAAGAAACATAGAACATGCAAGAGTATCCACCCCATCAAAAATTTTCAATCAACACAATCACAATATTCACAAATCACAAACACTTAATCTAATAACTAATTAATTTAATACATAAAAAAAAGAAAAGAAAATATAATCCTAATGGGAGACTATGAAAAGGGAGGAAAATTAAAAGAAATGAGGGATGAAGGACTTACTTTGAGCAACAAGTGGTGGAGGAAGAAGAAAGGTAAATTTAGATGTGAAGATATTGGAATGATTTTAGATAATGGATGGGTGTGTGTGGGAGGGTGGATGAAGAAGGAGAAAAGAAGAAGAAGAAAGAAGAAAGGGGACAGTTGCACGTTTGGGCGCCCTTGTTCATGCGTGGAGAGAAGAGAAGGCAGAGTGTTTGGGTGTTCGCGCGCGCGTATGCGCGTTTGAACGCCCCAAAAGAACTAATACAATGTGCACGTTTGAACGTTAGCATTAGCAGAGGAATAGGGCGCTCACGCGCCCATGTACGCGTTTGAGCGCCCAAGAATGATGAAATGTGGCCATACTCGTGCAGTGTGCGTGAAAAGTGGTCAGCCTTGTGCAGTGTGTGCAGGAGAGAGAAGGTGGACAGTGTGTGCAGAGGGAGAGAGAGAGGATTGATGGGATGCGCGCGGACCTTCCTCACGCGCATAAGCTGGTGTTGAGAATCTGGCAAGCGTACTAAAATCCCAGTAGTATAATAGTAAGTAAAGAGTATCGTATCCACAGGGAAAGGTTCAACTCCTAAAGATTAGTGATCAGTCTATCAAGTAAGAAGCGATATTTGGAATTTGTTGTGCGGAAATTAAATTGCATAAAATAAATTGGAGAGTAAAGATAGAGTGAGATAGCGTTACTTGGATCAGGATTGAATTTCGTATCATCGCACCCCTTTCGTATGTGAACCTCAATATTATTTATAAATGTATTTCTATAATACCCTAGTCAAACTATATTATTTTACCCCGAGTCACCAGCAGTAAAATACTCGAAGATAATCCATGCGGGTTCTCCCGGGCGACAAATTACCCCGGCTTGATTGCTCTACTTTTCCGTTCGTTAACACTATCAATTCGTCCTATATTCCTATAGCGACTACTATAAGTACTTTTACCAATCAGAATTCAAGTTTCCTATTCCTAGGCTCTCCCAAACTCGTTCTTGGTTCTATAGAACCACCTCTCGAATGCGCCTCATAAAACCAACCTATAACTCCGGCACACAGGCGAAAGTTACACATTAAGCAAAGTATAAAAATACCGATATCATAGAATAGGGATTCATAACCAATAAAGAGAATTCACATACATTTGGGAATTGAATCAACTACATCCAACCCTATTGGAGAGTTTAGCTACGCATGGTAGCCATACATACCAATGAAGAAACTGTCACACTTTTCTTCAATCTTAGCATTGCTATCTTGGCAGCCCTTCGGGGTCTCCTTTGGAGCTTTGAGCCCTAAACCCTAACTCTGCTAAATCCCTTTGATCTTTACAAAAGATCCTATTTATAGACGAGGGAAGCCTATCTGAAATCTGGAAGGAAACTGTTTTGAAATTACAATTGAAAACAAATCCGTGTAGCTGCGGTTCACTTGTGCTCAGCGCAAGTGAAGCGTGGATTACAGAATGATGCGCTCCACCCTGCACTTAGCGCAGGTGGAGCGTGACACACGTTCCAGTCTTCTCTGTTTCCTCATTTAACAGCTTGATTTCTTTCAGATCTTATCCTTGTTTGCTTGGCTTTCCTTGTTTCCATCTTTTTGACTTGATTTTGTATTTATCTTGATTTTGAATTTAAATTGGGAAAGTTATCCGCAGAATCCTTATTTAAATGACTGTTGATCTTATCTTTATTTTCTCTCATTTAAACTCCAAATCTGCAGATTCTCTCCTCAAATAATGCTATCTTCCTTTCTCTCTCTCATAAATCTGCAAAATCAACAGATTTTCTATTAAAATAGCATCAAATTCAAATTCAAATTAAATAAACACAATTATTACAATTATTAATAAAAATGGATTATTTTGGGGCATAAAT
The DNA here is from genome assembly GCA_026901365.1 of Sesbania bispinosa. Lineage (NCBI taxonomy): Eukaryota > Viridiplantae > Streptophyta > Magnoliopsida > Fabales > Fabaceae > Sesbania > Sesbania bispinosa. The sequence goes on from QLOH01000438.1 coordinate 621,439, forward strand.
TACTATTTTACCCTTGATAAGTGCAAAAAAAATACAAGAATATATCATATAATTGGCACTTATCAGTTGGGCGCTTGCACACCCCTGTTGCGCGTTTGAACGCTCTGCAACGGTGCATGTGCGCATTTGAGCGCCCAGTTTTAATTGATTTTAATTGATTTTAAAATGGGAATCATCACTGGGACGAAGAGTTTAGAGGTTTGAGCGCCCAGTTGCGCGTTCAAATGCCCAAACTCAAACAACAATTTTATGTAGTAACTGCGTCAGATTATGCAGAAAAATTCTGCATTTTTCAGCTCAAATTTTTCCAACTTTCAACACTCTTTTCTTTCCCAATTTTTGCTAAAATCAATTCATTCCAATCCCTCAATTCTTCTAAATCACATTCCCCATGGACACTCCCATTTTTACAAATTCTAACCAAACTTGAGTTCTAAAACTCAATTTTTCTAAAACAACCAAAAACACACAAAAACAAGCATTCAACCACCTCACTTTAGCATTCCAAACCAGTTGTCAAGCATACAATCACAATTATAACTTTAACCACACATATATGCTTATTTCACAATCATGAGGTGATCAAATGTCAAACATGGACTAATTAACACAAACATGCACTTCTACACTAAATCACATTTTCTACACAAAAACACACTCACAAACACTTAATATGGAATTTAAAAAGCAGAAACACTGGGTTGCCTCCCAAGAAGCGCTTGTTTAACGTCACATAGCTTGACGCCTGTTTCCACCATGGTGGTTGAAATTGGAACATTATGGTGAGCCTTGGTGCTACATCACCACTTTCTTTTGACAACAATCCTTCAAACTGAAATTTTGGGGTAAGCCTTGGTGCTGCACCCCTAAATTCTTTTGACAGCAGACTTCCAAATACCATTGCCTCATATGGATTTTTGATATGAACTGGTTCTAACCATCTTTGCTTCTTTTTGGAATTAGACCATGTTGTTGATTCCTTTGGCCTAATTTTACTTTTCTTTGGCCTCTTGTTATGACATGCATAGGTCTTTTCTCTTGAAGCTTGGAAGACTCAAAATTGTCAGCTCTCAACTCCTTGGCTTCATGCAATCGTGGCTCATTCTCTGACAAAAGGACTCTATTAGTCATATCCACTTTGAAGCACTCTTGTTGATCCTTTGGTTGCTGAACAGCTTCAAACACCTTGGAGTTGACTTCTTCATCTTGTGTCCTGAGCTTTAGCTTACCATCATCAGCATCAATGATTACTCTAGTTGTCTTCATAAACGGTTTGCCAAGGATCAGTGGAACTTCAACATCTTCCTTAATATTCATGATCACAAAGTCCTATGGAAACACAAAATTACCAACTTTTTCCAAAAAAATCCTCTGCTACACAACAAGGATATCTCACAGACCTATCAGCCAATTGCAAAGTCATCCAAGTGGGCCTAACTTCCACATTCCCAATCCTTTTCAACATAGACAGAGGCATAAGATTTATGCTAGCACCCAGATCAAGTAAAGCTTCATGCACTGATAAGCTTCCCCTATGCACAGGAATAGTGGAACTGCCTGGATCTTTAGATTTTTTAGGCAAAGATTTCTGAATGATTGAACTGCGCCTTGCCTCTAGTTCCACTGTTTCATTTGAAAATCTTCCTTTCTTAATGAGAAGCTCTTTCATGAATCCTGCATACTTCGATATCTGCTCCATAGCTTCTATAAAAGGCATGTTGATTTGCAGCCCTGTAAAACTATCCAGAGAATGTGCAAGCTGCGTTTCTCTCTCTTTCTTTGAAGGGGCTTTAGGATATGGCAAATTGGCAATCTATTTAGTTGTGGTATCTCTTCCACTCCTTTCTCCTTTTTCTCACTTTCTCTCTTGTCGCTCTTTTTCTCATTTTCTTTTTCTTTTTCTCTATTTACATCATTTTCTTTATTCATTTCTCCCTCTTCCTCACAACCACTTATTGTCTTTTCACTCTCATTATTTTTTCTCTCACTCTCTATTCTCTCCTTTTCACTCTTCTCTATTTCTTTTTCACTATCTCCTTCTTGCAGCACTTCTTCCTCAGTTGCCAAGTTGTCCTCAATACCTTCCCCCTATTGTTATGCCACTCCTTGTGGTGATATCATTGCACTTCTCCCTAGGGTTGGTTTAAGTGTTGGCTGGGAATTGGTCTGACTGCTGGTTAGCTGAAATTTCTACTAACTGTTCCATCATAGTGTCAAGAGTTTTCCTCACTTCTTCTCTTTCTTTCTGAAATTGCACAGCGGATTGTAGTTGTCTTTCAAGAGCAGCATCAATTCTTGACCATCTTTGTTGATCTGAAAGGTAATTCTGCTGCTGTTGGAGAGGAGGTTGCATGTAAGATGAAGCTTGCAAGAATTCCTCTAAAGCATCATCCAATTTTGATCTTCCTTGTTGAACTGGAGGATAATCTTGCTGCTGTTGGAAAGAAGGTGGCATGTAGAATGAATCAGCATATTGTTGCCACCCAAAACTCTGATTCTGGTAACTTCTCCAACCCTGCGAAAAATTGTTAGGATAATTATTATAGGTAGAGAAGTTACCATGAATTGGTATGCTAGAGAAATATTTTGGTTCTAGCTGTGGAACATAATCTCCAAGTGTTCTTCTGGGTGGAGTTTGCCATTCACCAGCCATAACAGTTCAGGAGTTGGAAGAATTGGTTGTGATTGTGGAGTAAAGAAACTTCTTGGTTCTTCTCCTTGAGTGGTTTCTTGTCTACTTCTTTCTTGCCTAAAAGAGATTTAACACACTCAAAACAAGGATTAACACCAAGTAGCAATTAAAATGAAAATAAACTATGAACAAAAAACTAATTGCAAAAATATTCACAATGCTTAATTAGCTAACTAGGAACTTTAAAAGAACACTGTTCCCCGACAACGACGCCAAAAATACTTGTTAGACCTTGGCAAACGTACCAATGTCGCAACAGTATAATAGTTTTTAAGTAAGAGTGTCGAACCCACGAGGAACGGTTTCAATCGAAATTCAAAGTTTAGCTTACTAAGTATATGTACACAAAGGTGAATATTTGATTCGTGTTTGATTTTTTATAACAACTAATTTAAACTTGCATAAAAGTAGTAAAATGTAAAGTAAAAGTTAAGAAAATTTTAAGTGAAAAAAGTTGTGATTGAATTTCATCTATCACACTCTTCCATATTTTGGAAATAAAAAACCTATAGTGTTCAAACTAGACAACATTGAAGCACAAGCTAAAATCATTCACACTGATTCCTCCAATGTGAAATCCTTAGAACAACCCCCTAAACACCAATTCCTCCAATGTTTAACAAGTTGCCTAGCATTAAGAAAAGATGTTTTAAAGCTATCGATAAATCGAAAGTCATTCCTAGTGTTTCGACCTATCGAGCCTTTTTCGTTCAAATCGAATTTCTGAAATACGTTCCCGCTACTTCAAGAAATCTAAATCAAGATTACTACTGAGTTAATATAATCAAACTTTAAGAGTAGAATGAAAATGCCAATATTGAAGAGAAACGAAATTACTATAGATAAATGAATCCAAAATACATCCAAGTTTGAATACATTACATTCAATCCCAAAATAAAAGTTTAGCTACTCATAGTAGCACTTACAACCCAAGAGAAATGAAGGAGAAGAAATGGAGGAACAAACCCTAGCAGAGCTCCTAGAGAAACTTGGAGAAGAGGACTACCAAAAAGCTCCTTATATAGTCCGTTCTATTCTTGCAAGTACTATTCCGCAAAAAGGCGCGCGCGTGTTTCGAGTTCACTTTTTCTCAAAAAGTAGCGCGTTCGAACCTCCAAAATGGAGGTTTGAACACCCAGATTCAGAAAGGGGCTTTCGACCTCATTTTCAGACAGGATACACGCGTTTAAACCTCCAGATGGAGGTTTGAGCGCCCAAACTTGCTGCCAAAGTCGTCTCTTCTCCTTGTTTGAATTTACTTGCTTCTTAGCTTTCCCTCCAAGTCTTAATTCCTACAAAATATATACATTTTTCATTAAAAATAGCATCAAACTCAGAATTTAATTTAAAAATTAAACTAGATAATACTAAAATCAAGTAATTAATAAAAGGGAAATTAGGGGCCAAATTAATAACAATTATCATCTCAAAGTGCTAAAATTATATCAAAAAATTACTAATTCTAAGCACTTATTAAGTTCACTTCCATTATGATCAACTACTATTTCCTAAGTTACCAAAAAATTGAATAACAAATTTATTTAAATAAACCCACGATCCCAAATCTTGAAAGTTGAGGCCCATCATCTATGTAGAGAAAATAAAAAAAAAAAACTTCTTGTTGACCAAAAAAAAACTTCTTGAAGGTGGAAACAGTCAATGGACATCCACGTGCGTAGCGTAGGTAGTGTCGTCTTGCAAACTTTTTCATTTGCATAATTATCATACCTTTTGGTGAATAATGTGCATGCTTTATCTCAACATCAAGATCCTTTTCGCGTGGATTTGGTGGGTCCAAAACCACATAACTTGAATCTAGCTAGCTACCTTCTTTTCATATATATAAAATAAACCCTGACCTATAAGTTACCAACATATGTAGGTTTTGGCACTTGGCAGGTACCATGCATGCATATATACATGCACTAGGTCCTTAATCACTAGTTAACCATCACTATTTTTTATTAAGATAATTAATTAACCATCACTTCTGAAAAGATCATGCAAACCAAAGGATCAATTTTCAGTGGAAAGTGGAAACATATATCCGTAGTTTCTGGGTTCAAGTTTGTATCATTCTTCCACGAATTGAATTACTATATGTCATGTTCAAAGAATGTGTTCCAAACCCGTTACTTGATTTAATAGTGTAATTCAAACCCACAAATTATACTTCAAGCCTCAATGCTCCAAGATCAGCTTTAATTTGGCTTTTATCCAAAAAGGAGATAGATGAGGTCAATCCGGTGCTTCCTTTAGCTTAATTTCTTTATTTGGAATGTTTTAGATAGGCCATTTTTCAAAACAATTGATCTAGTGGACAACCCCTAATGTCCACTGATACAATGACCAGATTCTTCCTGGAAAAAGTTTTGGACATGTGTCAAAATGTTTAGGAATTAATAAAGGAAGATATACATGACCATATTTTCAATATTTAATTATTTATCATACATGGTTTTCCGGCCAGGATTAATTAATTGAAACGATAATTAAGAGATCATTTCATGGCCACTCAATAGAACAAAAGGTAGCAATGGATTTTATGCCGCAAAACTCTATGCAAGCACCTTGGATCATTGAAAAAAAGGTAAAATAAATTAAATAATATTTGTTGCATCAATATTTTTGGTACAGTATTTTCCACAAGAAATAGTTTATCTTTCTCAACCTGAGACTGACTAATCTGAAACAGTCATCTGTTACTCAACCTGATAGCTGAGCCGATATTATACATATATAATATGAGCGGCTCTCTCAAATTTTCTATAAATTAATTAATTAACCTAATATTGCTGCTGAAGTTCCCTTTCTATATATTCCCGGGCGCTAGCTAAAAGGAAGATGATGAGTATCAAAAAGATCGAGATCAATATCTTAAGTTTATAGTTGGCACAGTCAAAATCTGGTTATTGCATCTCCAATTGAAAATCAAAGTACACAAACTAGTGGGAGGAAAGAAATTATGGGCCTTGATGAAGTAATGTTTCAAGCTATATCCACAATGATTGTAGACTTTGTTTATCCTTGGAATGTCAACAACGATGACCCATCGGTGATTGTCAACCAATAAATGGATGATAGTAATGATGACATGCCTCACTTATTGGCGCAACAAATGACTGTTATACCCGTTGGTGGAATCGTATGGTAGTAGAATAGGACGACCATCACAAAACTAAATTAATAAAGTGGTTCTATGCTCTGCAAAAGAGATATATCTTAACCACAATCCATGGGCAGGGTTGGTATAGTGGCAAGTAAATACAGTATATGGCAGGTAAATACATGATGTATTTTGGATATGTTAAATGCATCTTCATCAATGCTTAATTGTTAATTGATCCAAAAGTATATTTTAGAACAAAAAAAAAAGGTCCTAGTCTATTTAGTATCTGCTTAATTGTTAAGTTCATAAAAATTGATTTTAAAACACTTCTTTAACGTATTTTATAAAACTATTTCATTTATTTTCAATAATTAATTTTAAAATCAATTTTACTCAAATATAAATCAAACATGTCATTATTAGTTGCTTGTATTTAAAACTAGCTAATACATAAAATTGTACACGGCCCAACCAAAGCTTCAAGCATGAGTCTGAGTACTCGGATTTGGATCCTCTCCAGCCTGTCATTGTCTCAAGCCCTCTCCAGCAAAATTAGCTACGAAATAACTATGGAATAACTAGGAAAACAAATATCGTAGCTAATCCGTAGTTATTCCGTAGCTAACTTTTGCTGAGAGGATGAAGAGTCAAGAGAGGATCCTTACACCTGAGTACTCCTACTACAAATTTTGGTCCATATAAGATAAAACTGTAAAACGTTCCAAATTGAAATTTTATCGTATATATGGACGCCAAAAAACAAAAAAAATTATTGTGTTTAATTTAAATTAAAATACTTCATGTTTAAAATAAGATAACTCAAATTTTACTAGCTAAAAGTATTTCAAAAGAATGCAATTTCTGGACTTTCTAACTCAGTTCAATAAAGCCTGCTATCCACAAAATCTGTAAAAAAAAGGTTGGGTCTGTAAATCTCGTAAAAAAACCGAGCTACCCACAAAAAGTTAACAAAATACAAGGTTCGAACATTTATTTTAGAAGCTCGAATAATTTATAGATATTTTAGCTTAGTCTAATAAAAGTCCGCTACTTGCATTGGGCCGGGACGGGTACGCAGCCCAAATTGTCAGCTCTAGCAAAGGGGTGACATTCTTTATTTTTTAGAATAGAGAATTTTGTCTTTCGTCCATAAAAGAAAAGAATAGAGAATTTTGTCTATTAATTTATAAACATTGTCACTATCTTTCTTCCTACTTTCTCTACTCAATCAAAATACAGTAAAGAAAGTTACATCTATCTCTCTCTTATATTTCTTTTAAACCACACAACCCATAAATTTACTTCATTTTTCATCACTTTCTCTCTTTTCTATTTTTTTCTTTCTTATATCTTTTTTCTATTTCCCTCTTCAAACAATTAAACATAGTCTTAATGCTTTTTCATATAAAAGTGTATAAAAAAATTTGAAATCACACATTTATTATTAGTTATAATTTTAATTTGGCCAAGTAGTAAGCTCTAGGACTTGATAGATTTTTATCCCGATAGTATCTAGCTAGAAATCATATTGGATGTCAACTAATTTGAGCCAAGTTGGGGTAGGCCTAATTAATGGGGTAAAGTTTTCCAAACGCCTAACTTTTGTTTTAGCCACAAGACTAGAATTTGAAACTATGCTTTAAAGGAACCAAATTCCTTGACACTTAATTAGATCAATAAACATTGATAGCATTTGACTCGTTAGATAATGTTAGAGCGAAGACATATATGGTTCAAATTCTTTATGACATAAGAAGGAAATTATAGTGGATTTATTTGTTTGATGTCTCTTAATTGTTGACTTTCATTGAATTTAAAATGTTGAACTCTTAATGATAAGCACTTATCCAACATTATACATGCACACACTTTATAATGACACTCACATAGAGTTATAGACTTTAAAATTTAGTTATTGACAGGGAATCTCCAGTAGGGGTGGTGGTTAATTAGGTAAAACCTTATTAAAAATGGTGACTACAATATTCGAATATCTAATCTTACTAGTAAAGTCCGCCCGAGTCACGGTTCACTTACATCATGACCAACCCGGCCCTGTTTGGTTTTTAAAATTTAAATTTAATTTACAAATTTAGTATATATATATAGAGAGGAGGGTTCAACTTACACCGGTGTAAATTATACCAAGTATTACACCACCGATAACTACAAATCGAATGCGTTTTTTTAGTAATCCAACCATTGAATTATGTTTGTTAATCATCATGATTATATGTGTAAAATTTATATGGGTGGGGATCAAGTTACTCCAGGAGTAACTTTTGGTAAGTTACTCCGTTTAATAATGTTTTGTAAAAAAGGAATTTCACAGATCTAACCGTTGAACAATGTGATATTAACATTATGAGCATGCATACCAAATTTTAGATAAATTAAACATTTATAGGTATGTAATTTTACAGTCAACATTTACTTATATTTTGAAAAGTATATTATACGTTAAATTAAGGTTATTTGATGAAGTATCAAATGGTTTTCAAAATTTATGAAAATTTGTATACTTGATCTACATAATGAGAACTTTCAATTCAACGATTAGATTGATGAAAATTAACATTCATAACAAGTTATTAAGTGGAATAACTCAACAAAGAGTTACTCCTGAAGTAACTTGATCCTCACATACACATATATAGAAGAAAGTTGACTCACTAAAAGAATCTCGTGTCATTTACTCCCTCCGGTCCTTTTTATAAGGCACCTCTAACCGAATTACACAAACCAAGGAAAGTAGTTTAAGTGGTTAATTTTATTGGTTTCATAAAAAAATAATACAACCTTCCATTTTTACCCCTATTTAATATTATTAGTATATTCTCTCTAAATAATTGAGATTAAATTCTGCACTAAATATAGTATTAATTCCCACTATCAATTGTATTGGAACACACAAATGTATATTGAAAAATGCAAAGGTTTAACTCTCTCTTGGTCACCTATGTAACAATATTTATAATACCTCAGTAATGAACAATTAGAAAAATACATGATGGAAGGATTTAATAAGGGTAAATCAGGAAAACAAATTAAATGTTTCATAGAGATTATCAAGTGCCTTATAAAAAGGACCGTCAATATCTTCTAAATGGTGCCTTATAAAAAGGACCGGAGGGAGTAATATTTTACCACTTTCTTTCCCTGTCATACTCTCTTTGTCCCTTATTATAAGACCATTTCAACCATTTTACACAGTTTAAGAAAAGTTGGTTAATGCATTGGTCTTTTAAAAAAAAATTAACATTCCAAATATGCCCCTATTTAAATGTCACTATATTTTAGGGATATTAATTGTCACATGATGGAAGACTCCAAAAGTCAATTTCTATTGGTGTAGTTGAATATGTGAGTAAAATTCCATTAACTATTCACGCTAATCAATATATGGGGAATTAAAAGAGTTAAACGTTAATGAAGGGCAAATATGAAAAAAAATGATTAATTCATCTGAAAATCTACAAAGGGTCTTATATTAAAGACGCTCAATTTTTCTAGAACGGGTCTTATAAATAGGGAGGAAATAAGTAATTTTCACCTTAATGAAGATGGGCATGACCGCATGAGCTTCTCACTCTCTTTTAATGCCATTATTACTGCTATGCATGTCTATATCCCTCCCCCCATTTTACATTTTTATTTTCAAACCTCTGTTTTTCGTTTTTAGTAATCTTTGTGAGCCCTTTGACAACTTCACCACCATTTGAGGTTAAAGAAGAAGCCGGGTCAAATTGGTATTCAACCACGTCTAATAAAGTAATATCTTATCATAAGTACCTTAATACCTTTATGTTATTTACTGATCCTTACACTAAACACACACTTTTATAATTAAGCATAAGATTGTAAAAAGTATAGGTTGCATCTTCTGTTTGGTGCTCTCCCTTTGCCACATAAAAATTATAAATGTTTGGTGCTCTGCCTTTGCCACAGTTTTTCTATCGTTCAGATTACCTTTAAATTAAATAAATTTCATTTAAAAAAAATTAAATTTAATAATTCTCAAAATAATTCATATATAAGAGATAAAATTATAAAAATCTTATTTTCGTTAATTATTTTTATAATTGAATTTTAAGTTGGCACTATCGTCAAACTTGTTAAAGTAAACTAAGAACAATAGGGATATAAAAAATTATGATTAAAAATTTAATACACACACATATAAATAAAAAGTAACAAGCAGCTTTTTTTTCTCTCAACTTTGATAATTGGTGTTAATTGATAAAAGATACTAACAACAGAGAGAGCATCATGACTGCAAAAACAGAGTAGGCAAGAAAGACTGAAAGAGTGAGGTGATGACAGTCATGACACAAACACAAGTAGTAGTCTATATTAGCAAAGGGAGAATATTGTTATTTGTTGCAATTGCAAGGCATCGTGTTTTGGACATTGTCAAACCAAATAGAGAAATGTTGTTTATACAAAAACATGATATACAACAATGAGAGATGTAGAGAGAAAAGAGAGAAATGTGAGATGTGATAGATGATGTGATGGAGAGATATAGAGAGAAAAAATATGTTGTATAAGTTGTTGTATAGTTTTTGGTGTATGAATAAGGTATCTCAACCAAATACTTATTTGAAAGTCTTTAGTAAGTATAAGGAAAATTACTGCTAGATGACAAAAATTACTTGTAACGCTATATCTTAGAGTGTGTTTAGTAAAATGAGTTGAAAAGTTAGTTGGAAACTTAAAATTGGCTGAAAGCTGAAATGCTATTGAATGTATTTGGTAAAACTAGCTGAAAATAGTAAAATGACATATAAAGACATCATTAATTATAAAATAATGAAAAGTGGAGGCTGTTGAGGAATAAACTTGTAATTAAATTTCAGTTAGTAGCTGAAAATTGGAGTTCTTTTTTTAAAAAAAAGACTTAATTGCACTTTTGGTCCCCCTATTATCATCAATCCGCGATTTTGGTCCCCCTACTTTTTTTTCGCGATTTTGGTTCCCCTATTATTCCAAATTCGCGATTTATTTCAAAATCTTGGTCCCCCTATTTTCAAAATCTATGTGTTAGAGGGACTAAATCGTGAATTTGGAATAATGGGGGGACCAAAATCGCGAAAAAAAAGTAGGGGGACCAAAATCGCGGATTGATGATAATATGGGGACCAAAAATGCAATTAAGCCTAAAAAGACTACCTCAAATACATTTTCAAGAAAAGCTGGTAGCTAGCTACCCAAAAAAAACTAGCTTACCAGACACAGCTGAAATGGTTTCAACTATTAATTTCAGCTTTCGACTAGCTGAAATGACTTACCAAACACACTCTTAGCCAAGATTAAAATTTTTAGTGCCCATCAATAGGTAATGGCAGTAAATAAATTAAAAATAAGAATAGGTCAGAAGAATTAATCCAGTACTATAGTCAAAATTTACATTTTCTTACGAGAAATTTTCCATTATTAATAAACCAAAAACGTTTTGTCCCAATGTTACATGGACCACACCAGGCTGACAGGCTCATTGTTCTTTTAATTTATTTCTATTGTCACGAGGAATCTGCTCAGTTAGTTATGGTTGGAACTGAAATGCCTCTGCTCTGCATTTATATTACTTACAAGTTATAAAAAGCTAACTTACAAGTTGGCGGTAACATGATGCTTGCTTATGGTTGGGGCAAAATATAGATCATAGCACTACCCGTTAGCTGAAATAACTAAGTACTAAACGAGTATTTCCAAATCTTCCCTTTGCATTTGTTGATCCATTTTGATTGATCAGAAACAATATCTAATGTGTCACTTAAAATTGGTTCAAGTCCATATCCATGTGATTAAACGAATAAACGGTAGTGAAGGGGTAGCTATACTGTATGGCTATGGCACATTCATTATGTTACATAATGCATGTAATTAAGCAGTTAGTCAGATACACTTGTATTTTTAAGGATGGCTCTTCATAGAGTTAGCTTTTTGATGTAGAAATTAGCTACAGAGAGTATGTTATGTATGTTAAATGAAATTTCAAAGCTCACCCACTACCTCTGAGCTAAACATGAAGTAGGACCAAACAAGAATACTAGTCCAAGTAAGAATCATAGCACTAAAATTAGCGTAGTTGAATTTTTTTTTTTGTGTGAACTACAATTTCTTTTAAGGGATGTAATTTTATTCAAGTTGGGAATATTTATATATTGGTGGGATAAACTCTTTCAGCGAGAAATTCGAATCCGAAACTTTACTTAAAGAAAATTAAACATGTATAGCGTGGTCGAATGTGCGAATAACAACGAATGATTAAGTGCCTGTTTGTTTTAAATTCTAACTATAAAAAATCATGGTTTTGCAGAATTGATTTTAAATCACTTTCGTCCAACGTACTTCGTAAATCGTGCATCATCCATCCCAACCATTCATTTCTAAAATCAATTCTACTTGACTGTAAACCAAACGAACTATAAATATAGTTAAGAATAATAAATACCTTAAAATTTCAGTTAGTAATGTAATAGTAATATAGTATAGCCATATTTACATATTGTTCTTTTCCCCGTAGTCACTTACATTTGTATCATCACTAGTGTGTAGCCCGTGCAATGCACGGGGCTGACACACAGTTGGTAACAAAACACACTTAATAGGGAATTCAACAGATCACATTACGATATCGATCGTCACAGATTTATAGAGGAAATTTTTGTTTTAACAACTAAACATCTCCAAGATTAAGTACAGATCATGTTGTCCATGCACCAGTGTAACACATATTTTTGCCAAACTTACTTAGTTCATTGACAGTCTTCTTATACAACCCAAAAAACCATATACATGTATGCTCCATCACATTGAAGATCAAGTCCTCTTCATCTTCACAACCTTCAACTTTTCGCTCTTCTTTCTCTTGGGTGGAGCTTCAACGCACTTGCCTATCTCCATTTTTCCTAAGATTCTACTGACTTCACCATTAGATGAGGAAGCACCACATGAGAATGGGCTAATTTCATTCTCAGTTACCCCCATAATTGCATTAAGGTGAGAATTCTATGACAGATTCGGGGGCACCGGTTACAGATAACTTGATGAATGCATGTGCGAACTTTCGTTGGATGAAGGGAAAACAAATAAATGTTGTAGCAATGACCATTAGCACATTTCAGAGGCAATAGAGGAAGTAATTCATTTTAAAAAAGATTAAGGAAGCACTCAATGAGACACCTTTAGTGGAGTTTCATCATCTCCTTCTTGCATAAATGCTTATACTATACCCAAGTCCAAACAAACCGTCTTCACTCTAAAACATCCATCAAAAGTGAAGAAAGCATTCTTCTTCTTCTCTATTCCGAATAGAAACTCCTTCCCAAGCAAACTCGGAATCTCATCTGAGGAGTCATCTGATTCCTTCCCCTGCATCATCACAGTCTATTACGGCCACCAGACTTGTGCTCAATAAATTAGATATGATAAACAATTAATAACTTAGCAAGCAATACAAAGATCTATATGTCCACAAAACATGTGTATCAAACAACATTTCTCTAACTTTTATTCAATAGTGCGTAGCATTCAAAATCAAACATAATGAGATGATAATTTTCATTCCTATGAATCCCATATGACACCAAAACCTTTTTCTTAAACCTAAACACAGACATATGAGATTTTAGTATTGAGTTCCAAGTTGGCAGCTCTGAAAAAATGTAGGGAAGACCATTAAACTATTCACCTTGGGGTCACTTCATAGGTATTCTTTTGGCAATCATAACACTAAGGCACACCCCCATCAAAGTTGACCATTTTCATGCATGTGCACGCCATATACCACCATAAGCATTCATGCACAACTTCTGTAACGGTGCCTAAAATTATGAAGAAACCTCTCTGTTTCAAGTGATAATTTAAAAAGTTGATTGACTTGGTTAGGGACAAACACAACATCTGCGAAAGAAAATATTTGTGTAAATGCATCAACCTTAAAATATAAACATATAAAGGTAACATTCATGTCCAAGAGTGACTATATATAGCTCTAATTTAGGACATGGCCAAGCAACCCATGTGATGCATAAAAATGATGCTAAAAGCATTCTTTGCATTTAGGCCTCATTAAACTTCATTTCTAAAATTGCATCCAACAAGCATTTAACATCCCCACTCACTATTTTTTGCTTTTCCTGAAAATTAAATGATGGTTTACAATTCAGTGATTTATATTCTCGAAATATTGTACCCAAAAGAACTATATTCCTACGCATTTTGCCCTTCCCAAGAAGAATTTTTCCATCTATCATACTTTGTACACAAACCACTTAAAACATACACAATCACATAGGCAGAGAGAAAACTAAAGGTAATCTGCAAAAACATAATGTGTGAAACTTATGACCAAGCAAAATAAATATTAATAGCTTAAGACAACTGTGAATGAGAAAAGCAAGTTCAACATGAATGTATTTTAAGAATGAAGATCACAATCACGGTAGACGAAGTTAGACTGCAGCGGCTATATTATTAGAACCTTAGCAATCACACTTTGTATGGTGTTAGAATAAAAAAGGGTAAATATAATGTCAATCAGCTATACTAAATGGTATGCCATATACTATAATGAGATCTGATGTGGAAATATATCTCTCTCAAGAAAACCTTGCATCAGAAATTATGGAGTTGATATACCACCTCTAAAGAGAGTAACAGATACCATAAAATTTGAATTTGTATTGCTTATGCTCATTTCAGTATATTGTATGTATCCTTGATCAAACAACCTATGCATGCCACAACTAACCCGACAACATGCATCACAAGAAAAATAGACACATAGTTGATCAAGTAATCCTTATTCAATTGTTTGTATTCTAGAAATATTGTACCAAATAAATTACATTCTATATCATCAACAGAAGTCAAACTTCATTCTAAAGGCTAATAAAAAATTCATTTTAAAGAGGAAAGAGATAAAATACAGAGTCATGTCCCAATATGTGTTATGACCACTCATTTAACTAATAGAGCAAATAAAAAATAATTTCAAAGTTTAAGACTTCCAGCTAGATTAAAAAACAGAATTACCCTCTAGAATTCAAAATGGAGTCAGTAAAGAGATATTAATTAACCTGGCCATGGCAGTGCAAGTAGTCATTCCAAGTCCCATAAATGGTCAGTTACGATAATTGTGGGAGGGAGAGCAACCCATCAAACACTTCAAACCACTGAAGAAACAGTGAGGGTGAATTAACATTGGTGTAAATTAACATTGAAAAGAAAGAAAAGCTTTGGTGAAATTTCTTTCCTAGAACCAAATGCACCTAAAGATTAGAAGGTAGGAAATTACTAATTAAGAAAAAATATGTATACCCATGTGCTCTCTATCTCAAAAAATTAATCAAGAATGGAGGATGTGTGCATGTGATCATCCTTATCCTTAGCTTTCATGTAAATGACAAGCATATCAAGAGCCCTTCATTCTTTGTGTAACATGAAAATATCCTCCTATCAAAAGCCCAAGTAAAGAGAAGAAAATCATAAAGCCAGATGATATTTGGATAATTCTTCATCTTCTTACTCTTTGTTAATGCCAGTAAACCAACATTTTCCCCGAAATAGGGACAAAGCATATAAAAATGAGATCTCATGCAACAGGAATATATATAAGCAAGAATTAAAAGAATTAAGCTGGTTAAATTTAGGAATGCTTATTATTTGATCAAAGGAACAAACCTCTATCAAATATTAAAGAAAAAAGGAGTTAGGCATATATTGATGCTATAGTTCTAATTATAGAATCAAACATGTCGTTGAGCAAAACACTTGCTCCCTAAAATTATAATAAAAATGACACTAATTTACTAAAACCAAGTATTTGCTTCTATCATTGAATGCAATTGACTTTATGCACTTGGGACAAATAAAACAGATAACACGGTTTAAATTCATTTTCATATATTTAATTTTAAAGTTAGATTACATCCAACATTTTAAGAAGCAATAGTTCAAGCAAGCTTTAATGTAGGAAGTTTTTCTTACTTTGTTGCCTAACAAATGGTGGAGTGTCACGATCGCATCTTCTTTATGTTTGTTGAACACCCCAAAACTCTTTAATCATAGATTCAAGTAGTTGATCCACATTAGTCTGCACATTCCTTTTTGAACCCTGAATAAATGATGACAAAGTTGTTTATTTTTTTTAAAAAAAAAAGGAACCCACTCACCTCAATGGTTTCTAATTGCTTAGGAAAAGTAGAAAAATATATTAAGAGGGTTTTGTAAAAGCTTACACAAAGTATGATGCAAGGGAGATCGGTGGTCGTTTACAGGACCAATTCCGGTGATGATAAAGGTGCTTTTGCTCATATGTGGTTTGGGGCTCCTTCTTTGTTCGATGACCTAATGTTGGGTGGGGGTTTAGGATTAGAAACAGAAAAGGGGAAGCGAAGGAGAAGTGAAGGAGGAGAATGGAGAAAGGAGAAGGATAGAGAAAAAAGGGTGAGGGCACAAACCGAAATGAGGAAAAAGTGTTGAGGGAGAAAGATGGAAAGAAGAAGAAATGAGTGGAAATTTGAACGGAGAGAACATGGAGTGAGTGTGAAAGGGTACACTTGTGTTAGGTGAATTTTGGCATTAAAAAAAAAGCGAAGCAAGAGCCAATAAAGGAGAGAAAATTTTTCCCAAATTGTGTTGCCTGTATCCAAAGGGAACGAACACTTTTCTTGCAGAGTAAAAGTAAAATGTCAAATCCTTTTAATACTCCCACCAAGCTTAATATTCCTAATAGCATAAATTCAAATTTCACATGTACAGTACATGACTGGTAGAAGCCACCATTTGTTAATAATACAATAATAGGAAAAAAAAAATTGTCCTTATAGTTTCGGTCAATTTTAGTCTTTGTCTCTGTACTTTAAATCCTGTGTTTTTTTGTCCCTAAACTTTCTAAACCCTTAAACCGTCATCCCTGCCCGTCAGTGAGATCTGTTAACCTGATGTGCTTGCTAACAAAAATTATATGTTAGCCTCAATAGTGAGTCCCAAATAACTAAATGATAATCTAATTAATTTTTTAGTAATTTTTAATTATTAAAATAATTCTAATTGCTAAATTAGGATTTTCATCTGAGCAATTTTACCCAATAAAAATACTAAATTCATAATTATGATTATTTTAATAATTAAAAAATTAATAAAAAAAGAATAATTAGATGAGTCGGCTATTTGGGACCCACTATTGAAGCTAATATGTAACTTTTATTACCTAGCTCATCAGGTTAATAGATCTCACTAACGGCCAGAGACGATGGTTTAAGGATTTTGAAAGTTCAAGGACAAAAAACAAATGATTTAAAGTATAGGGACAAAGAACAAAGTTGACTAAAACTATAGGGACGAAAAATATATTTTTCCCTACAATAATATATGTGTACATAATATTTTAATAACACAGACACAACTCACCTAAACATAAAACAATTAATTATTAAATGACTACAAAATAAGCGAAAAAAAATTATAGCTTGTAAGGAATAACCTAATTAGTATTGGTTGGCATGAATAGTTATCAATATAAGTACAAAATGGAACGCTTGGGTAGAAAAAAGGTTTTAGAATCAAAATCCTACCATAGTCACAAAACTACCCTACTATTTGAACTAAATACTTATTGTGGACTCATCCATTTGATTACTGTACTTGCTCATGTTCGTACTTATCGGGAAAAAGCAAATGTACCACACCTTTAATAATCTCACCAAAAAATTTAAACCCAAAAATTTAAAAAAAAAACCTATCATAGATGAAACAATTATTAAAAACAACACAAATGTACTATTAGTGGTAATAAATAGTGATTTTAAGTAATTAAAAATCTATTGCATTGTAAAATTTTAGATGATACTTTTCTCTCAATATTCATTTTTATTAATCTACTTCATTACATTAAAATATAAATTAAAAAATACAATAAATGTGTTGATAAATATTAAATTTAATATATTTTTTTAATTGATCATTTATCTCTCTATTTTATTATTAATATTTAAAAAAAAACAATTCAACAATTGGGTTCTGAAATAAAAATAAATTCTCTTTGTTTTTCCTTTTCTCCAACATTAATTTTAACAATTTAATTTAGAAAAACATTTTTTTTGTAAATCTTATGTATCATCTATTACTAGGGGCAATCCTATTCGGGACTTAATCACAGTTAAGGCTCCTCCCAAAGAATGTGTTTAGTGGGGATCGAACCCGAGAGCTCTTATCACAATCTCAGTCTGCGTTGACAACTGAGCCACAACTCTTTGGTTAGAAGAAAACATTTAGTAATTGAATGATGCATTAAAAGGAGTGCCACCTATTCTCTAGCAACCTTGAAATTATAAGCTATTTAATTTATTTAATATTATTTTGTTTAAAAAACTATTTAAATAATAATGTACAACCCATGAATAGTGAAAATAATATTTTTAAACTTATTATTTTGTATAGTTTTAGATGCAAATTAATATATAGGTTTTATTCGCTAAAAAATGAGTTTTATTTATTTGCCGAGCAATGGAGATTAGGATTTTAATACGCACAAGGTTTGTAAAAGCGTCACGAGCTTACTAGTTAAGCCATGAAACAAAAATAGAGGGGAATAAAAACAAAAATAAAAAAGAGAGAAAAAAAAAATTATAGGCTTCCAAATCACCCTTCCCTCCAAACCAAACAAACACTGGCATTCTTTTAGCGGCTTCACCCTTCTCCATTCGTCAACCAAGGTCATTCTTCTTCTTTTCTTTTCTTTTCTTTTCAGATTTCCTCCTTTTATTCTGGAAATAAAGATAAGACTCTGTAAATTCCTAGTTCTTTTAGCTTTTTTTTAAAAAATCAAATGGTGAAACCAGAACGATCAATTTGTTACCTTGTTTGTTCCTTGGAATATCTTTCTTTTTTCCAGCACAAAGGCCTGTAAATTTGTTATTCATTTATTGCAATTATAATAATAATTATTATTATTACTGTTTGTTTTAACGTGATTAATGTTATTTAATTAATTAATTATTTATTTATTAATAGGTTTGTGTTTAATTGGTTGATCCAAGGGAGAAGGTATTTGGCATGGAAGGAGGTACGAGTTGAAACAATGAGAGGATGTCAAAGATCTTTTCCTATCAGATTCTTTATTTAGTGAATTTTTTTTAAATTTTTTTAATTTTCTCAAAAAAAATTCTGGTTTCAATTATGGATTCGGATTCTTGCGGTGATTCCGTAAACTGTTGCAAATGCCACAACTGCGGATGTGATTGCTCCATTGCAGCATCTCAAACTCAATCTTCAAGGAATTGGCCTCGTTCTGTGAAAAGGAGGCACGATGAGTTCGAAAAGAACAACCAAAACTTGGATGATTCGGTTGTGAGGGTGGAAATTGGTGATGAATGCAACGAGTTACGCCAAGCTGTTAGCAGACAGCAAAAAGCTATGCAGGATTTGTATGAGGAACTGGAAGAGGAGAGAAATGCTGCATCATCTGCTGCTAATGAAACAATGTCAATGATATTGAGGTTGCAGAGGGAGAAGGCAGAGCTTCAAATGGAGGCAAGACAATTCAAGCGTTTGATGGAGGAAAGAACCTCACATGATGAGCAAGAGCTTTTAGCATTGGAGGATTTGTTGTATAAGAGAGAACAAGCAATTCAGTCACTTGCTTGTGAAGTTCAGGCTTATAAGCATAGGTTGATGAGTTTTGGCCTCAGTGAATCAGAGGCAGAGAGTGATCAGTTTGAGTTTCCCCCTTATGAGTACCCTCCTTTGAAATGCAATGTAATGCATCCTGTCATGGAGGTTGATGATGAGGATGTGGATGTGGATGTTGAGAAATATGTATTTGGTGAAACTCCTAGATTGAGGAGCTTGGAAAATAGGATATCTCAAATGGAGAGATGTCCTACTTATAGTCAGATGGATGGGGAGTTTTCAGGAAAGAATGTTTTGGAGAAGGTTATAGTTGGACAGTCTCCAAGATGGACTAAACATTCTAGGAAATTTTCATGTGATTCATCTTCATTAGGTCCTGAGTTTTTGATTGATTCTCCCAAACTCAATGGTAGCTTTAAGAAGACAGATTATGTGTCTCAGTCAGAGGATTGGAAGAAGGTAGATAATGCATCAGAAGTTGGTGATGATATGACTGATAGAGTATATACAATTGACTCTGTGTTCAAAGCTGGGGGTAGTGTTTTTGATGATTATGTAACAACTCCAAGGGAGTTTGGGAATCATGCTGATTTTGAAGATCCATATATAAAGAAGCTTTGCATGAGGCTTCAAGCACTTGAGGCTGATAGGGAATCAATGAAGCAAGCAATCATTTCAATGCGCACTGATAAAACACAGCTTGTTTTATTGAAGGAAATAGCTCAACAGTTGTGCAAAGAGATGTCATCGCAAAGAAAAATGACAGGAAAATCCCCTGCTGGCAAATTGTCATTCTTGACAGTTTTTAAGGTAATTTAAAAACAAATGGTGTCCGTGATCAATTTGATGAGATAGACTCGAATCTTGTTTAGTTTGCCCATTTTTTAGCTCAAGGTTCCACTGTAAAAATCTTTATCCATTTTATCTATCTCATGATTGAAGATTTTGATAGCAGCACTTATGCTATTTCATCTTTCTTTTTGTGTTCAGTGGATCGCTTCAACTGTTTTTTGGAGAAAGAAGGCTCATCAAATCAAGTAAGTAGTTTGTAGTTACAATCTATGTTTCAAATGTTCTGGACCACACCTAATGATGGTATATAAGGCTTGGTTGTTGTTGTTTACGCCTGTAGTCTACTGAAGTGAGCAAAATCAAGCACAATTCTCACCCACTTTGACCAGAAATTATTTAAAGAAAACAATAGTTTAGAATTCAAGCAGCCTCTACTCATAATGCATGATGCTTGCAAAAGAATGTTGTCACATTGATCCAGGCAATCCATATTTCTAAAGGTTCTTTATTTTCCAGTAAAATTTCACTGCAGTGGCCTTTGATGTTCGATGTGTTAAGTACTTGTCGGGCATTATATTAAATGTTTGACACAGTCATAATCTCTTAAAAAATTAGTTTCTTGTTTACAACAAAACTACTTTGAGTTTAATAATCTTTGATAATAATATTGGATAATTAAGTTCAAGGGGGAGAAGAGAATCTCTCTTGTTAACTTATATCGTGGATCTTTTATGCTTCTTTGGGAATTGGTGATTGCATATTGATACAGTCCTCTCAAAACAGACATTTAATTTGAATAACAAAGCCACTGTGTTGTGTCTGATAATTATGATAATATTTCTTAGAGGGTACGTTTGTTGTTTTTAACCTTTGCAAAGAGAAAAATTGGGTAAGGGATTCCTGTATGATTGGTTGACCATAAATAATGCATCATCTGAACTGTGCTTGTGAATGTAGGTATATGTTTGGGCTACCATCTGACAGTGTTGGCTTGCTAATGCTCCTTGACAAGGATCCCCATGTAAGGTCATGGAGATATCTTTCAAGCACACAAGTGTGAGATTAGTTTACAGGCTAGGCTCATATGGGGGAGCACCACATGAATCTTAATCACACTATATGATGAGATTTTTTTTTTTCCTTTTTCCCCCTAGATTTTTCTCGCAGAAGTGGTGTTTTGTGCAGTGTTCTTTTATTTAATTGAATGTAATTTGTTGGTTGATTGGTGAAATTTGGATATGATTTGACATTTGAGCATTCTTGCTCGTATGGTTTGTTGAAGTTGAGAAGGTATTTGTCTTTGGACAGTCCTCTCCTGTACATGACATGTTGTAATTGTCCTCACTCCTCACACTTCATACAGTCTATTCTTTTTTCAAGTTCAATCCCAGAAAGTAGCAGATTGGTTTGTTGAATCGATGGATTGTGTTGCGAATTAATATATCATCCATACACAAGGATTATAACTTTGATAAACGTATGTGGGAAAACGAATTTGCAGCCATTCTTTCCTTGATCCATTCTGAAAGTCAAGAACTAATTGTTTGACCAAAAAAGGTTTAAAAAAGGAGGTGAAGTCGTGCGTTTGAATTTTATTAGACGGAGAAGCAAAGGCAAAAATAGGTATAACTGATAACGAAACTTTTCTTAGCATTAAATTAGTTATACCGTTAATATCGTGAAACTAGAGTGAATTATTTGTAATTATCATTTATAACGTTAGTTGACTTGACATCAACATTTGCCATAAAATAAAGGCAGTTTGGTGTAATTTTTGCCTTACCTTCCTTTCATTTTAAGTTTTGTGGCGTTTTGAGTGTTTCTGCAACAGCTCGTTTTTGTTGAGCTGTTTGGTTTGTATACTTCAATTTTGCACGTTGTGTTGGTTGTACAGAAGTTTAACCTCCATCCCTTTACCCAATCTCGTCCAAACCAAGAAAAGAAAGTATGATAAAACTTCTTGAGATTGGGTTATGTTAAACTTCCTGACTCACAAATTGTAGGTAATCAAGCTCTGGAGGAAGACATATTCATACAGTTTGGTGGTGCTTCCCTGTTTATCATGTGTCTGCAAAAGCTAGTAAAATTATTTAGTGTGTTTTGCTTTAGCAAATTGGTCAAACTCAAATTTGGATTTCCCAACGCAACTATTTCTAGCGTTGGAAACGTTTCAACGTTAAACCAATCGTGCTCTTAGTTGTTGTGCTATACTATCTTCAGAAGAAAAAAAAAACCTTAGCAAATAAAAAGCTTTTCTTAGAAAATGTTTCATAAGTGGATGACCTTTATCTAATTATGATTAGTCCCATCATAATTACATAATTTTCTTATAAATAATTTCTATATATTTATGTCATCTCTAATTTCTTTGTCAAAATATTTATTTTACCATTAAACGAAATATTAAAAAAATTTCAACACCCAACATATACACTCAAAAGTAGATGCGAATAGAATTTTTTAAATAAATTAAATTTATAATTTGCAATTTTTCATTTTAAATTTACAAAAATTTTACTTTTTTAATAAGAGTGAGTTAAGTATAAGAGAATATAATACTTAGCACTAATTATTAAACCTAATATTTGTTCTATAAAATAAACTAACATTCATTATAAGATGAAAATCAACCAAAGTTCAAATTCAAACTATAACCAAAAAAACCTTTTAAAATGAATTAATCAAAAGGAGTATAACTTAAAATGGTTCCATGAGAATTTCACAATCTTTTAAACTTATTTCATGAGAATCTTTTAACTATGAAAGAAATAAGATAATAAGTTAATTAATATGAAAGAAATAAGAAATTTGAAACAAAATATTTACATTTTACCATATAAGTCGGGATGTAAGAATAGGATTTAAGAAAAATAAGTCTGAAAATATCATAATCTTTTTTAATATAAAGAACATAAACCCATTCAAACTCCATTTTTTGGGTTTGGGTTTTGGGTTTTGGTACCTAAGCTAAGCTGCATATTCTTGAGCAGCGCAGACCAGACCAGTGACTACGATCGAAACCTGAGAGTCCACAATGCGGAGCTTCAGAATGAGGAACTTGTTGTCTCGTGTCAATAGAACGACAAAGAAAAACATCAGAAACAGAAACAGAAACACACGCAAGCTCACAAACCAAAACTGCATTTCCATTACGAAAGAGTTTCCATGTCTTGTAGAAGAAGAAGAAGAAGAAACTGAGGAAGGTTTCAGCATCAAAAGCTCTGCCCCATCACACACCCATGGCGTTCAGCCCTTAGGCAATCTCTATCTCAACCCAGGTTCCATAAACTCCAGAGACACCGGTTTAGGTAATCTTCATACCCTTACGGATGAGCTTGTTCTTGATATTCTTGGGTTTTTGGATGGTACCAGCTTGGGGGTTTTGGCCTCTGTGAGCAAGTCATTTTATGTATTTACCAATCATGAACCCCTTTGGAGGAATCTCGTTTTGGAGAATCTTCTTGGTGGGTTTTGTTACAATGGGTCTTGGAAATCTACTTATGTTGCTGCTTGTTACCCTTCATTTGATATCTCTAGTAAAGCTCTTCGGAGTTTCAAAGTTAGAGACTTTTACTCTGATTATCTTTTCCAGAGTTGGCTCTGTGCCAATCTCGAAATGAAGCCTGAATGGTTGGAGAGGGATAATATAGTTAGAAGGAAAGGCCTTTCTGTTGAAGAATTTGTGTTGAATTTTGAGGAGCCTAATAAGCCTGTGTTATTGGAAGGGTGTCTTGATAATTGGGATGCATTGAGAAATTGGGATAGGGATTATTTGGTGAAGTTGTGTGGTGATGTTAAGTTTGCAGTCGGGCCAGTGGAGATGAAGCTTGGAGACTATTTTGAGTACTCGGATCAAGTTAGAGAAGAAAGACCATTGTATTTGTTTGATTCAAAATTTGCTGAAAAAGTTCCAAAATTGGGTTCTGAATATGGTGTTCCAATATATTTTCAGGAGGATTTGTTTGGTGTTTTGGGCAATGAGAGACCTGACTACAGGTGGGTTATTATTGGACCAGCTGGGTCTGGGTCCTCTTTCCATGTTGATCCAAATTCAACTTCAGCTTGGAATGCAGTGATCAAGGGTTCCAAGAAATGGATATTATTTCCTCCTGATGTAATTCCACCTGGCGTTCATCCTAGTCCTGATGGTGCAGAGGTGGCATCTCCTGTTTCAATAATTGAATGGTTCATGAACTTCTATGGTGCAACAAAAAATTGGAAAAAGAAACCAATTGAGTGCATATGTAAAGCTGGGGAGGTTATCTTTGTGCCTAATGGATGGTGGCATTTGGTGATCAACCTGGAGGAATCTATAGCCATAACACAAAACTATGTTAGTAGGTGAGGTTCTTTATTGCTTTCTGTATATTTCAGGAGTTTGATTTATTGAAATATTAATTATGTGAGGTCCTGTGTAGTGGCTGTGGATTTCAACTCACTGAAAATAATTGTTAATTTATACATTTTTAAGCTAATTATTGAGGAGAGCTTGATAAAGCTATGTCAAACCTTTTTTGACTCAGTTACTGAATTGACTGGTGACAGTTTATAGTGGTAATGAAAAGATATATTTCTTGGTCTTTCAAGAAGTAATTTTAACTCCTAGTAGTTGTAGTTTGATAATATTTGACTTTTGAATGGTATGATGGATTTACTAATCCTCTTTTGTTCTGTAAGTAATCAAGTTCCTGATTTATTTGTATTCAGTGCATGTTGTGTGATACCAAAACCTGAAAATCTTGAAGGAAGTAGATATTTTGACAGTAGCACAGCAGCTCTCTATGTGAAACATTTTGTCAGAATATTCATTGTTTGTTGTTGATGTCAAAACATCCCTTGGCATCTCAGAATTTGGCACTTTAGAGTATATCCTTTTGGGCTAGACATTTGAAAATTTATTGGGGCTCATATTGCGGTTACAAAGGGTCAGTTAAACGGTCATTGCTTCCCTTGGTTTGTAATAACATAGGTCCATTATCCATCTCTGCTCATTTTATATTGAGGTGAGCTATTGCAGCTTGCATGAACCATTCTTTATATTTGGAAATGAGGATGAGTGAGGGATTATCATATCATATGTATGCTAAGTACAGTAGTTCACTGATTAAATGCTGGGTTAAGTCACCTATGATGCTGGCTTGAACCCACCAAAGTCAGTCACAGGGCTCCTTCAAGGAATTACCTATATACTCCTGAAGGAAGTTCATTATTTTTTCCCTTTAGCTAATGCAGATAAGTTTCTCATTTAATTTATTATGACATCTGATAGGCTGATTTGTCTGATATTATCATTGATAAGCAGATGACCAACATGCATATCTTGTTAACAACAACATGCTTATTGCTTGTACTTTTCTTAACCTGAATACTTATTGAAACTCTTAAAATGAACTCAGTATATCAATACTAAATTATTACTAATTTGATGATATTCATTTGTGTAGTATTTCCAATTTGGATTTGGCTTGTTATTATGTGTGCATTAAATAATTTAATCTCAAATGTTGGCGGTCATTTTTGCAGGAGAAATTTGTTAAATGTCTTGGATTTTCTTAAACGGCCAAATGCTAGCACACTGGTATCTGGAACAAGGGACCGAGTGAATTTGTATGATAAGTTTAAGAATGCTATTGAGGCTTCTTTTCCTGGAGCTATTGATGAACTGACCCAAAAACAAGAAGAGGAAAAGATCCAGCAGAGAAAACTTTCCTTCTGGGATTCTGTTACAGATTCCAATGCGGGAGCTTTCAAGTTCTCTTTCTAGAGAAATTCATACACAGCAACAACTGATATTGCTGATTCACATTTCAGCTAGATGTTATAATCAATTTTGACATTTTGATTGGTTTTTCATTGATTGTGCAATTGCGATGTTTTTAGTTGCTATCAATGTAATGACTAATGACAATCTTCCATATTTAGGCAACTTGTGTTAATTATTTTGAGAAAATTATTTGATGATTAGAGCTCAACTTTGCATATCTCTGTTCATAACAATTAGCAAGCAACACTAAACAGATGGATTGTATAAAAATAATTTTTTTAAAAAGAAAAATAAATGGTGTCCTCATCCAGTGTAGTGTTCCTGAACAAAAGTATTCCAAGGAAACTGCTTCTCACATTGGCACCGGAAGATTTGCTTTGGGGAGCTCCAGATTATATATTGTGCAGCTTTACAAAATAACTAGCAAAATTCCTGTTACTTTATTATCTATTTAATATTATTACTTGTTAAAAGTTAAATATATTTCAATATTTATTTGTTTTAATTTGATATGAATTTTTGGTCTGAATAAATAAATGTTAATATAAATATAAAGTTTCATCATGAATGACTAGTTATCATAGAAAATTTAATCTCAATAACATATTAGTTTATGTTATTATGACACAAGATTTTTAATTTTAAAATTGATTCATAAATCTTAATTCCAAGGACTTTGGCATAGAAAAACCATTTCACATCTGTTGTGCAAGTTTCGTGCCATCTCTGTCCTTCTCAGCCTTAAGCAATTTAATAGTAGTTGTAAAGCTATAAAATTTATGCTCAAATGGATCAAAGCATGAGAGGTTCATGACACAAAGGGAGAAATAGAAGAAATAAAAAAATAATAATAAAAAAAAAAGAGGTAGCATCGGACATTGTGAATTTGAGATGTTTCTTTCTGCACCAGAGTCTCAATTTGCTTTATACATGGAATTATAAATATCAGTAGATATGTGTAATGTATTGAATTCTACTATCACAGTAGGTACTAATACCTTAATAAAAGAATAAAAAAAATATGGATTAAAATAAATCTCTTGTAATTACATAACAATAAAAGAATTTTCTTTTTCTTACATTTGAGTAAATCTGCAATATAAACAAAATCAATATAAAAAAAATATAAGAACAGTACTAATAGATTAAAGAATTTGATAGACTAAAGAACAGAGTTGAATCAGGAGGAGGGCTATTATGCCAGTCATAGGGAAAGTAAGAGCTTAGATGCAATTGATGACAAAAAAAGCAACCTCCAACATGAAAACAATAAGAACAAACTCAATAAATATGAGGTTGAAGAACATGCAAACAATAAAATTGTAAATACAAACTACCAAGTATCTATATCTAAAAAAACACCTTAAAAAGTTCAGTGCAGCTCAAAAAATGAACAAAAGTATAAACAAGGGCATTCTCAAAGGGAAATGGTGGCCTAATGCCAAACTTTAATATAAGACCTTTGATTTCTGTAAATTGTTTTTTGGCAAAAGAATATGGTATGGTATTTAGAGAATGCATCTTAGGATGAGGAGGATTCAATGAAAACTAAAAGGAGTGTAGATTGAGATAAAATACAACTTAAATTTTATAAACACAAACAATGCTTCATTAGAGGAAGTGTCAAATGCCTTTGATCACCACTTGCTTTCCCTCCCCTTCTCTTCCTTTCTTTTCTCCTCCACTTAAAATTCATCAAACACCATAATCAAGATCAAGCTCCTTATTTTCCTTAACAAAAACCAACAAACCTCTTATCATTGTGAAGAATATCTAGAGCTCCCTTTATATCATCATTACTCGTCATATTATGCAATCTTGCTCCCTTTAGAATAATTCTCCATTAAGTGTGTGTTTAATTTGGCTTTGGAACTGGTCAAACTCAAGTTTGGATTATCCAACACAACACGTTTCAACGTTAAACCAAACATGCTCTAAAACATATCGGAGGAAATGCGTGTGAATAAATCTTTCAGTTGCTCAGTAATTTTGTCAAGTAATTGGTGTGCTTCACTTCATAGATTTAAGTTTTTACAGATTGGGTGTTGGTTCTATAATGTTTTTGTTGGTAATTGTGCTCAAAAGGGAAATATATATTTTAAGCTCCAAACTTTGAACAGCATGATTCTGAAATAAACTCTGTATTTTGTTGCATTAACATTCAATGATGTTCGAAAATGAGTAGCAGTGGTGCTAGTAACTCAATTTTGAAAACGCTGAGACTGAAGAATCCCAAGCTTGTGCTACTGGAGCAATGCTCCAATATTTGTGACCTTAAGATTATCCATGCCCATATGCTAAGAACCCATGTCTTCTTCGATGTCTTTGCTGCCAGTCGCATCTTTGCTTTCTGCATAGACTCAAGCAACTTGCTTGGTTATGCCATTAAGGTCTTCTCCCAAATCCAAAGTCCCAATCTTTTCATCTACAACGCTCTGATCCGTGGATGTTCCAGTAGTGAAAACCCAGCCAAGTCCTTTCACTATTACATTCAGGCACAACGCATTGGTCTCTTTCCTGATAATATCACTCACCCTTTTTTGGTTAAGGCATGTTCTCAGCTTGAGTCTGCACCTATGGGCACACAAGTGCATGGTCAAATAATTAAATATGGATTTGAACAAGATTGTTATGTTCAACACTCTCTTATTCATATGTATGCTACTGTTGGGGATATGAAGGCTTCATTGTGCATTTTTCAAAGGATGTATAGGTTTGATGTAGCCTCCTGGACTTGCATGATTGCGGGTTATCACAAATGTGGTGACGTTGAATCTGCACATGAACTGTTTGAAAGAATGCCGGAGAAGAATTTGGTTACTTGGAGTACTATGATTAGTGGTTATGCCCGGAACAATCGATTTGATAAGGCTATTGAACTGTTTCAGGTTCTTCAGGCAGAAGGGGTGGTGGCTAATGAGGTTGTCATGGTGGGTGTGATATCTTCTTGTGCTCATTTAGGGGCTCTTGCTATGGGGGAGAAAGCTCATGAGTATGTGATGAGAAATAACTTGACTTTGAATGTGGTTCTTGGGACAGCTCTTGTTGACATGTATGCAAGATGTGGGAATGTTGAGAAAGCCATTCAGGTTTTTGAGCAAATGGAAGAAAAGGATGTACTTTGTTGGACAGCTTTGGTTGCTGGACTAGCCATGCACGGTTATGCAGAGAAAGCACTTCAGTATTTTATAGAAATGTTGGAAACAGGGATGATTCCTAGAGACATTACATTTACTGCAGTGTTGACAGCTTGCAGCCATGGAGGGTTGGTTGAAAAGGGTCTAGAAATATTTGAAAGCATGAAAAGAGATCATGGCGTAGAGCCAAGATTGGAGCATTATGGATGTATGGTTGATCTTCTTGGAAGAGCAGGGAAGCTAGCAGAGGCAGAGAAATTTATTCTTGAAATGCCTGTGAAGCCAAATGCTCCAATATGGGGAGCACTGCTAGGAGCTTGCAGGATTCACAGAAATGTAGAAGTAGGGGAAAGGGTGGGAAAGATTTTGATCCAGATGCTACCAGAACACAGTGGTTATTATGTGCTGCTCTCAAACATATATGCTCGCACAAACAAGTGGAAAGATGTTACTATCATGAGACAAATGATGAAGGAAAAAGGGGTTAGGAAGCCACCTGGATATAGTCTCATTGAGATAGATGGTAAAATTCATGAATTTACAATTGGAGATAAAACACACCCAGAAATAGAAAAGATAGAAAGAATGTGGGAAGACATAGTCCAAAAAATAAAATTAGCAGGATACATTGGAAATACAGCAGAAGCATTGTTTGACATAGATGAAGAGGAAAAGGAAGATGCACTTCACAGGCATAGTGAGAAGCTGGCCATTGCGTATGGAATTTTGAAGATTCAAGCTCCTACACCAATCCGGATTGTGAAAAATCTACGTGTTTGTGAAGATTGTCACACAGCTACAAAGTTTATTTCAAAGGTTTACAAAGTAGAGTTGATTGTGAGAGATCGAAACCGATTCCATCATTTTAAAGAAGGCAAGTGTTCTTGTATGGATTATTGGTAAGTGAGCTATGTAACTATGAGGTTTAAGGTTTTCAAGATGCATAACAAATTAGAGATACTCTAGACAAGTTCGTTGTGTGTGTTAAAGCAGTTCTTTAAAACTCATTTTAAGAACCACACAAGTGAATAACTACAAGATTCATCAATTTCAACTTTTAAAGCAGCCAGGATTTTTATACCCTTTCAATTTTTACCTAACATATAGAGTTCCAGGACTAGTTAATGTTGTTGATATTCAAAACCAAATGATTGGCATTGGTCAAGTGATCCCAAAATTGTTTGTGAACTCATTAATTATAGTAAGACTTTAAGGGAGTGATCCATGTTTTGCATGGCATTGGCACGGGATCTACTCCCTATATTGGATCAATTGACACAATTATAGAACTTTGCAGACTTCAAATTTTTCTTAGTTAATTTTATGTTTCTCTTCAGTTTGAAACTTCGAATTTATTTAAATAAGTAAATGTTAAGTACTGTTCAAGCAATACAATATGTGATGGTTAATCGATGCAAACGGCAATTAAATATCCAAACTCCAAAGCCTAGGAGGCCAGGACTAAAATGCAATGATTCTTAATTGATTTATTTCCCCTCACGAGGCTATAGCTTTATAATCCTGAATGAAGTATTCAGAATGCACAATTGCTAGAATTCACAAGCGGCATAGATATTACAAATACTTGGTTGGCAACATGTTCCTCCAGTTCTGGACTCTACAAAATTTTGTTTTTCATTTTCTGGAGGGTTGTAAGCATTTAAATAAATTAGGCATCAATAAACAAAAATAAGTCACTTGTTTTGATGATTATACAGGGGAAAGAGATGCTGTATAAGAACCATCACAGTACTTTACGCCTTTTAGTGAACATGACCACAGGCTAGGCATGACTACGGCTTCTGAAATGCCAAATGTAGCACTGCAGTCTTGCAAGCTTTCACTTCCGGCAGATTTAGAGTCTGACTTCTCACAAGTTGATTTTAAAGCAACATTAAAGCCAATTGAGCTAGGTTCCGTCACAAAACTGAACGTCACAAGACAGGGCAAACATCATTTAGGCTTCAAATAACTAGGTAAATAGTGCACAGCAGAAATCCATTGCATACTCAACGTAATTGCTAGGAAAATACTACTTATTTAGTTGAGCTCATTGTGACTCGGGACAATCCGCAGGTTGAAACATTTTGCTTGTGATTATTTAAAACAATAATATAAAAAAGAATAATTACACTGATCTCTCTTGAAATTAAAGTTTTAATACACTTGTGACACTCATCTGCTCTTATTTGAAAAGCTACACCCGCATCTCTTAATTTATGGAGTATTCTTATACAGTTATACCCAATACCCTTCTTTATCTGTGAAATTATACATTCACACCTACCTCTACTTAACGTAGGATTCTAATTCTAAAACCATTTCCCTAATGTACTTATTCCTAATATAAATTCATTCGACCGAGAAATATACCCAAGTTTTCTCATTCACGCATTAGAAAGCATCATTACCGGAGCTCATCAGCTCAACACATAAATTTTATGCTATCTATACAACTAACAAGCATCACCAAGCAAAGGCTACACAACACATACCTTGCCTCAAAGCTTTTTCCTTCAGAGCTCATCAATGCACATATACCATTAATAATCCAAGGTGGAAGAAGTGCATCCTTAATTTCAATGCTGCAACAAAGGCCATCCGATGATTCTTGTGCAGAATCACCATCTTTCCAGATAGACCGACTATAAGAAGCAGCAATATGTTCAGCTCTTCTCATCTCCATGCATTTAATCTGAGAAAAAGAAGAATGTAAACTTCAATATGTATTATTTAAACAGCTAGAGGAAAAAATAACTACTGCAGCTTCAAACCAATAGGACAAAAAGAAATTCCAATTTGCAAGCAATGGATTCCTCTAGATGGATTTCTGGAAGGAAATGATACACCAAAACTGTACTGGTGCACCGATTTGAAAAATTAGGTAACTGCTCACAATAATATGTGCAACTCTGACAAGAATGAAGAATCTCTATACTGGAAGCACTAATAGCATTTCTGGCTCAAGTAATACAAGTAAAACGAATAATATGATAGTTCAATAATTTACTTAAGTTGACAAATTGCAGAAACACAGCATGGAAAGAATAAATGAAAAGAAAATGACGTAAAGGACTCATCACATACATCAGGAGAAGACAGAGCAGAATTTTGAAATGGCACAGGAGAGCACAAGACAGGTACATCCACACCTGACAGTGAGACCAAAAAAGTTCTGCAGAGTGCAAAAAAATAAAAGCTAGTCAGCAACAAGATAAAAAATATGAGTAAGCATCAAAGTCAATGAAGCACAAAAACCGAAAGCTACCAAGTAGGTTAACCGTTAGTTACTCACCTGTAATTTAGTAAAAAGTCATATAAACCATGTACACTGTTATTGCCACTGAAGAACAGCAAAGATTCTGGGCTATTATCAACATCAGAGAATGACCTTAATCTTCGGGTCTGCATTTTTTCAAATAAAAATCACAAATCAATAAAAATTATATAAATAAGATTTAAAAAAAGTGCTGGATTTAATATATTGACAGACTTTCATAGCAGAAGGCAAGAAGCCATAAAATGTAGTGATGCACAAATGGGACAATCAATTATTAACATGAGATTGAGAATGGGCAAGAATCACAAGACAATAAACTGATTTAAAAACTTTTGCATGCTTTTATTGATGAAATTTTCATCCATCAATCAGTTGAGTTTAATTTAGTATACTTGTAATAAAATTTTGGCTATTGTCTAATCATGACTTATCATATTATTAAAAGGATTTGATAGGTCTAATTCTTTTAGTGATGTAACAACATATGATTAGAGGATGGTACGAAAACATTTTAAAACCAGATAAATTTAAACTTCAAATAGTTCAGTTAATACTATTTGGGAACCAACAGAGAAGTTAGTTTTAGTATTCAGTACAGATTTATCAATAGAATCACAAAGAACTTAGCACAATATATAAGGGAATTAATCACAATGATGGAAAAACAAAGGCTATATGAATAACATATTGATACAAACCTGCCCCAAGTTTTGCTTCTCTATCTCAGACAGCTCAACCAGATCCTCAGTTGCGACTTGCTCTTCTTTTGAATGGCAAAGAGGCATAGAGAAACAAAGATCCTAGTCAAGAGTGTATACAACAAAAAATAAGTTCAGAGATCATCACCAAAGTAAATAATAATGAGAAACAGTATAATAATTTTGAAAAAGAAAAACCTTATTCTAAGAAAAGTAAAGCATGAAATGTGTAGCCTAGACTTTACATTATTTACACCATAGCACAAAATAAAGCCCTAAAACTACGTAAGTACTTGTAACCCAGGAGGTTACCTGTTATTGACCTCAAAGGGCTCTAAGGCTTAATACTATAGAACCATAATGCTAGCCAATTTGTAAAGGCTACATTTTGTGAAGTTAACAATGTTAGTTATCAAAATTGTAGAACTAAGTTTGGAAGAGTACATCCCTTGTTGAGTTGGTATGTTCCTTCCCAGGATCTACTTGAAAAACACACTCAAATTGTAGGCAGATAATGAGACTACTACTATGACAAAAACTAAATAAGAAAAAGAAGATACCTTATATCCACTACACTTCCACTGAGGTTTTCCTAGATATATGCCATCAATGATATATTATTCTTAACATTAGGCAAACATTACCCAGGAAAAAGAAATCTCTCTCTCTCTGACTGTGTGTGTGAGAGATACTAATTGATTAGTTACTTAAACTGCACAGATCATAATATGTTACATGAGTACAGCTTACATGCTCTCTTAATAATGATCTCAAACCTCGGGTTGACTGAGAGATATAAGCATTGCATGAGCATTTGGATCTCCCAGAGCCAGCACCACCAGTGAACATTACAACAAACTGGGAAGTGCAAACTATAAAACAAAAGGTAAAATAAATCAATGTAAGGTTTCATCCAATATTCCTAAATAAATAGAAGTAAAGGCACATATAAAAATAATGACAAAAGAAGTTGCAAGGTTCAAACAAGAACAAAATTAAAGTCTGCATTAATAATACTGCAGGAAGCCACATCAATATAAGAAACAAGTGTGTTTTCATGCTGACAGTTGTTCATTGTGCAGAAAATGTTTAAAATACAAATCACAAACAGAGATTAATGAAAATCCAGAAGAACGGAGAAGGTAACATGAAAAGGCATAGTATAAACATATTTCTATAATCAGTAAAAGTCCATCTAACAAAAAAATGATGGTCATGTATAGTTACCATAAAACAGGCCACAGTTGTTCTTCCGAAGCAAGTAATAGAGGTCCCGGAAGGACTCTTCCCAAGCAACTTGTCGTTTCCTTAAGAACTCCATTTCTATTGCATAAAAAGGAAAAATAAAACTTGGAGAAATAGAGAAAGGAAGAAGACAAAGTAGAAACTATAAATTGGTAAGTTGAAAGCTGTTTGACAACCTCCATCTGCTGTTGATGAGCTCAAAACTGATATGAGAGAATGTGGTAGAATGGATTGAGGATACATCCATGAATGCAAAAATTTTAAGCCCTGGGAACCTCTCATATTTTGACTCTTGAAAGGACAGTGCTGGAAGGATAATTGAGGCATGGTACCACGCATAACTGACCTATGTATAATGAAATTTGGAAATAAAACAGCTTTCATAAAAAGACATCAATGGACATCAAGGTTCGTCATTAGCAAAGCAAGCAGGCAATATAATATGTAAACAAATAACATAAATAGGACTGTGCCTAACGAAATAGAAAGATATAAAAGAAGAGTTTTGATTCCTATCCGTGGTATCAATGTCTATGCAAAAACTGTTATATGTAGACAAAACAGATTTTTATGATAGTAACATGAAATAAACATATCATGGTTACTAAGATAAAAGAATAATTATGTAAGCAGATATTACCTGGTTCATTCAATTAAAAATACAGAGAGCTAGAAAAAAAATTAAACAAAATACTTGTTATACCATATAGCATGCATGATAAATGTATTAGTTTCATCAACAGATTCAACACTATTCTTATCACATACAATGCCAACCTTTTTCTCCTCAATTTCTGGAATATCATGAAACTGGACTCCGATCATATAGGACAATACAAAAGTTTTTATATTCACCACATAAATATGTGGATGTGACATAAACAAGAAGATGAGCACAACCTAACACAAAAGTTTTTATATTCACCACATAAATATGTGGATGTGACATAAACAAGAAGATGAGCACAACCTAACTATTATGTTTACTAAGGTTTAGCTGCCAGAACATCTATGACCTATCTAATATTGACAGAAATCCAATTACCTTGCCATAAAAACATATGGTAAGGACTTCATCAGACTGCTATATCAGCATTGAGAATAATTATCTTTTATAAAATATAGAATCATTAAGGAAACCTAGAAATACCCCATCTTTTCAATATAAAACACTGAATTTCAGTGTAAAAGCGTTTTTAATTCACTCTGGTGCATGCTATGTCAACTGTGCATGATGCCAAGATAGTAGTCAATCCAAATCACTCACCAATTCAGAGAAGAGGAGGATACTATTCGCATATTGGTTTTCAGAGTAAGATCCAAAGGAGCCTTCTGGCCAGGTACATGACATTCAGAGAAGAAATTTCCTTTCATAGTTGATGTTGAATCTCCGCATCTTTCAGATGAATCAGCAGCTAAGCCATTATTAACACGTGGTTCAGGTGCAGCTAGTCCTCTTAATGCATTGCCCTACAAAAATTGTGAGTATTAACCTATTTATGATACAGCCTACACGATCTGAAATGTACGTAAACAGATAGGAAAAGGTCTGCTGATGCCATTGTATACCATGTCAATAGCTGCTGACAAGCCAGAAGAGCTATCAGCAGCTGATGAAAGCTCAGCAACACTAAGAAACTTTCCTTGGCTGCACTTTTCATTTGCCTGAGAAGATTGCAATGAACCATCTTTGCTAACCTTATTTGAAGCAACAGAATTCTCCAAGCTGAAAACAAATTGAGAACACAATCAGCATACTGAAAACTTAGCTGTGAGATCAAGCAAATGCATAAGTTATGGGGCAAACCATGAAACTCCTTGCTGTCTCTTAGTTTCCAAAGTAGAAAAAACAGAAAGATTCTTCAGATTACTAGTTTGCTCCAAAGATGGATTTTCCTGAACATAGTAACAACATTAACATCATGGGATCAATAATTTAATGAAGATGTCAACTGAGTAAACTAAATATTAGTCATAATTTGGGCAAATATAATAACCTTTGCATTTTCCTTTCCAGATACAATTCTAAACCTGGACTTTCTGGCAGCAAATACTTCATCAAGTCGTGTGTCAGTGTATCTAGGGATCCTTGACAATCCTGGTTTTTTAAACCCATTATCCACCCCAGTGGCACTGCAAACAAAAATCAAGCAAGTTCTCAGCAAATTATGAAATAATAGATTGAAAAAGAAGCAGAAGAAGCTTACTTGGTGGAACCAGCCAAGGGAGGTGGAGATTGATCTGTAAGATCCACCGCACTTGCCCGCTTCAACTGCTCTCCCTGCAAATTATGTATTATATTAGAACTTTTCCTCCACCACATTCAAATGCTAGTTGTCAAAATGGAAAGAAAGAAATGGTTCTTGGGAACTTGGGTTGAGGCTGTGCTATACTCGATATGGATGGGGAGCATTAACATACAGAGTCCATTTCAATCAAAATGGGAAATTAGAAGATGTAGCACAGCATAATAAGTAAAAGAGATATGCAACACATCATGAAACCTAATAAAGTATAATTCTCTCCCAAATTATAAGCCTAGGAAATATTTAATTTCAAGGCAACTATCTAAGCATCATCTAGAATTCTAGATACTTGAAATACTCTTGGGAGCATTGTATTTCGCCAAGAAATACATAAAGCAAGTAATTTCTTGGATTAGTGAAAACAGAATTACGTTATAGATATATAATGACTATATAAATCATAGTTGAACATAGGTAATGAATTCACATGGCATTTCTATCGAGGATTCCATTTAATAACCGAGGGAAGCATTTTCCATATTTTCCATCACAATCACGTAAATTGAACTCTTGAATCGAAGTCCGCCAGGAGCTTGGAAACTTACCCTAAGTTCTGATGGTGTCTTTCGTTTTGCCATGGTTCCATCTTTTAGAGGCATTCGATGAGTACTCGGAGTCACAGAATTTGGTGTGGCTACTTTTGCCATGCTGTGTTTCGGAGTACCACCACCGCAAGCACTTTACCGATTAAAAGACATCGTCGAGATCGCTCTACGAGTGAGGTGTAGATTTAGTAAGCACATCAGGGATCTGCAATGGATTTCACAAAATCAAAAATTGCACAATCGAATAACAATAAATATCCTGAATGGCTGAATTCATGCGAATAGCCATGAGTGTGAGCGGAAAGGAATGCAGATTGATGGTGTAGATTTTCACAATTCGAACTCAATGGAAGGAATGAGAATCGGAAACATGAGAGAAAAGAGTAAATACCCTGGAAAATCCAAAGTGCCCTAGCATGAGATTCAACGGTGTCGTATTGGTTTCACTGCACCGCGCCAGAGAGAGGAAGGGGGAGCGAATGGGCCGAAGTGAAGTGAAGTGAAGCGGGACCAAATGGAAAAGGAAAATGATTTGCGTTTAAACGAAATATCATTTCCCTCCGGTTTATGGCGCCGTTAGAGACGGCGTTCGTGACCGTATTTACGTATATGTTTTCAAATTTAATTTATATATTTATATATTGGGCTGCCCTGCCAGGCTAAAAGATTTGGGCCGGGGGTCCAATATGATCGTTGACCGAAAAAGCAAGCCCCTAAAAGGCCTTTACTTTTTCCACCATTGTTTTTGCTATTCCCACCCCCCATAATATTTTTCTAACCAAAATACCCCTCTCCCTTCCCCCTCCCCCACCCCACTATCCCGGACACACTTGTCCGTAAGCCAATTAACTGAGGGACAGTTTTGGGTTTTACAAATTTTCAAAAAAAACTATGGGTGGGAATAGCAAAAAATACGATGGGAAATGTAAAGCCCCCCCTAAAAACCCTCTCCAAACATGAATTTTAAAGGAAAATCATTCAAAATCTCCATTCTAAACTCATTGTTACATATTTTGACCAAAAAAAAATTTGACAAAAAAAAACCCATTGTTACATACTGACCTAGAGTAGCATAAAACATAGGGTTGAGTTTGTAAAGGAAGTAATCTCTGGAGAAGGAGCACTACAACAGCCACGGAGTAGCAGCAACAGTGAACGGCGACACTGGTGACCGGTGACATTGTTTTCTTCCTATGAGATTGCAATCATATTCGGAGGGCACGGCGGCATTGGCTAATAGTGATGGCAGCAGTGGTGCACGGTGATTCTGTATTACTTCGTTGCAGATTGCAGTCTTCTTCATAACGAACGGTGGCAGTGGCGCACGGTGACCCTGTCATATTCGTAGCAGATTGCAGTCTTCTTTGTAGCGCACGGTGGCTTCCGCGATTGTCTTTGAGGTCGCAATGTGCGTTGCCTTTACTTTGAGGCGGCACTGTGGTTTTTGCGTTGTTTCATAGAGACATAGACTGAGTAATTTTCTGCGATCAGGGAGGCTTTGCGGCGGGGATGAAAAATTATGCTTTACCCTTTGTGTTGTAATCTTTTGGTTTTTTTTTTTTAAGTTTGGATAAAATGAGTGAGCGGGAAACTAGTATATATTTAGATATTTAGATAACAACGAACAGTTGAGCAATTCTTAGGTGAGCACAAACCTAACACCTCATTGTTAAGCACAGCTAATCAAAAAATTACATTGAATTAAAATAAATTTTAAAGACAAAACCGTGTAAAATCCTAAATTATAGGCACGTGATTTGGTAATTATACTTCTTTCTTCTCTGGTTTGGCTTATCAGTCTCCGACAATCTGAACCACTGAAAGTCATTTTCCTAATACTTTCTCCTTCTCATCTCATTTTCATAATACTTTATGTTGGTGAGTAAATTTAAAAATGCACCTAGATAACTTTTATTTGCCTTTCTGACATAAATTCAAATACAACTTCACTTTATCTGGTGGATCAACTTCGTTCAGATGCCATGGGTCCGCTTTAATGGCTGCAATTGAAGAAAGATCAAAAGGTGGGCGTCTAGTTCCATTATTGTATATGAAATTTTGCTTAATCTGACTGGAGAGGGTGAGATAGATTTTGTTCCACATCTTCAAGAAAATATTGTCGATTTAATATTGATGTAACATTAGAAAAAGACTTTGAATTAATATTTCAAAATC
Source organism: Sesbania bispinosa (assembly GCA_026901365.1). NCBI lineage: Eukaryota > Viridiplantae > Streptophyta > Magnoliopsida > Fabales > Fabaceae > Sesbania > Sesbania bispinosa. The sequence continues at coordinate 660,824 of QLOH01000438.1, forward strand.
ATTTATTTTGGTTGAGCATAGTTCTGAAAGTATAACTACCAAATCACGTGCTTATAATTTAGGATTTTACACGGTTTTACTTTTAAAATTTATTTTAGCTCATAGTAATTTTTTGATTGGTTGTGCTTAACAATGAGGTGTTAGGTTTGTGCTCACCTAAGAATTGCTCCGAACAGTTACAGGAAACTTTACTGACCAATTTTAAGATAGATGCCAACTTTTTTGGTCTACCGGTAGACTTTTTTTTGCCATGTAAAAGTATTAGCCTGACAATTTTTTAAAATAATGAAAAAAAGTTTATATTCGGGGAGATTTCCTTTTTACATTTGTGGCACAACCAGACAGATTGGGTGGTGGTTCATACTCTGAACACTGACCAACAACTCACACAATACATTCATCAGCAACAAAATGTTAATAAGATGACTACAAAAAAGCAAAAGCACTTATTTTCATCATCATCAACGGAAAATAGATAAAGCATGTCCTCATTCTCAAGCTAAATCATGAAATTATTTAAATAAATAAATGGTATGGTAAAGTCTATCCTCGTGCAAATCTCAAAATTCAATCATTGTTACAGTCAAAATATATAAGAAGCAAATGAGAGGTTTAAGTGGGTAAAGGTTAAATCAATCACTACAGTAAATCAATCTCTCCATTAATTAATGTTCAAAATAATTTGCTCAATAACCCGTAGAACGCTAATATGACAAATCAACAACCACATAAGTCATTAATAGTCACGTCCAAAAACATTAACACACTCCCAGCAAAAACGAAATTTTTCTATGGGTAAAAGAATGAAACTTAAAAAATAAAATTTTATCACTGGACATTGTTCATTATAATATATTATATCAATGGTTAATTGAGAGTGGTCTACCGGTAGACCAAAAGAAAGTTGGTCCATCCTAAAAAGCGCCAACTTTACTAGCTGAATAATTCTTTTCATTTTTTACTCCCTACATTCCTATTTATAAGTATCAAATCACACAGGAAAAATAAAATTGATTAAAATTAGTTAATTTTTTTAGGTTTAAAAAAAATAGTTTAATTTTTTAGTTTTATCCTTGTTTAATACCAATAACTAACTACACTATCATTTGATAATTAAAAGACATTATGAGTGAATAAGAAAAATAATAAAAATGTTTTCTTAAAAATGATAATTATATATGTAAGTATATGTTTATGCACAAACAAAAAATAAATACATATACAGTATACACTATACACTGAGGCGAAGCTACCCTGGGCAAAAGGGCGGCCCCGGCCCCCTCAACCTCTTTTTTTTAAGGGTAAAATATTAATTTGGTCCCTGTAAAATCATTGAGATTTGAAATTGGTCCCTCTAAAATTTTTTCTTTTTTTTTTTCGTCCCTGCCATTAAATGTTGGATGGAAAACGCTGACGTGGCAAACTCCTCACACTGTGGCAGATGACATGGATATTGTTTTATGGGTAAAATATTAATTTGGTCCCTGTAAAATTATTGAGATTTGAAATTGGTCCCTCCAAAAATTTTTCTTTTTTTTTCATCCTTTCAAATATTTTCTTGTTTTTTTTGTCCCTGCCGTCAGTTTTGGATGGAAACAGTTGACGTGGCAAACAAAATACACAGTCAGCTATCCTACGTGGCATTTTTTCTGCTGAGATGGATATCATTTAAAAAATCATGTGAACTGCACGTGGGTTAGCATTTGACCTTGTTATTGAGAATCCCTACACATTTGTCAATCAAAGGATCGATTTTCTTCTTCTTCTCCCCTCCGTCGGGCTTAATCTTCGTCAGCCTTAAGTCAGTTGCAGCGAAGGTTTTACCGTCCATTGAAAGACTTCAAAAAATAAATTTACCGTCCATTGATCTTTTACAAAAAATATATATATATAGCATTCCAAATATACCCCTATATATTTAAAAGTCACTATATTTTAGAGACATTAATTGTCATACGGTGGAAGACTGACTCCAAAAGTCATTTTTCAATGGTGTAGTTGAACATGTGGATAAAACTTCATTAATTATTCACACTTGAGAATTAAAAAGAGTTAAACATTAATGAAGAGTAAACACTATGCCAAAAAAGGCATTTTACTGCGGTTCTAGAAGCCTTTTTACCGCGGTTCTGGAAGCCTTTTTACCATAGAGTATCGTAGCTATTCTGTAGTTAATGTCTAGTTATTTCATTAAAAATCCTATTTGGTATGTTAGGGTTGTTAAAATGTTTTCTTTAATTCCCATGGGTAATTTAACTTTTAAAATAATTTGAAGTATATTATCTAAATTTAAAGAAAATCTAGATTGATGTATATGTATGATACGATTTGATTTGATATGGATGATTTCCATATTAGTCTAATTAAATTGAGTACCATCTTGAAATCTATCGTGCTTTAGTTTTTCAAATAGTTGCATTTTTTTAAGTAAATGTTATTAGTTATAACTTCATGTTCTTAATTAATGGTTTCTTCCCAAGATATTATTTGATTTTTGTTTGACACTTAATTAGTGTATGCATTGTTGACTGAATAGGTATATCCCCTATTACTAGGAGCAATACTATTCGGGACTTAGTCACAGTTAAGGCTCATCACCCCTCCCTAAGAGTGTGTTTAGTGAAGATCAAACTTGAGAGTTCTTCCCATAATCTAAACTCGCTTTGCCTAAGAGTAAAATAAAGTACAATAGCAGTATTTCTTAGTAGGCATATAATAAGCACATCAAATGTAAAAATGAAGTTGAACACATGTAAAACAGTAAACAAAGAAAGATCTAACAATAATAATTATCAAGATCATTTTGTTATTCTTTCAATGGACGGTAAATTTATTTTTTTAAGTCTTTCAATGGATGGTAAAACCTTCGCTGCAACTGACTTAGGGCTGATGAAGATTAAGCACAGCGGAGGGGAGAAGAAGAAGAAAATCGATCCTTTGATTGGCAAATGTGTAGGGATTCTCAATAACAAGGTCAAATGCTAACCCACGTGTAGTTCACGTGATTTTTTAAATGATATCCATCTTCTTAGACAAGTGGTCTCACTAACTTAAGAGGGGGGTGAATTAAGTTATTCAATATTATCTATTCTTTTGTCTTAATGAATTATCTTTCCTTAATTATGCTTAAAAAGCCCTTTTCAAAGATGAAGAATGAATGTTTTACTCTTAATAAAACGAAATTGTAAATGCAATAAGTAAACAAGAGTTAACGGAAAAGAAATTGCAAACACAATTTATATCGGTTCGGCCAATCCACTTGCCTACGTCCAGTCCCCAAGTATACACTTGAGATTTCCACTATTTGTAAAATCCTTTACAAAGCGATGAATCCTCCTACACCTTGGAACCCTTCCTTGTGTTGAGAACCACCCACATACAAGAGAGGCACCCTCTCTTCAACTCAAAGTATAAGTACAAATTTAATTGATGAGTACAGTTGAACTCTCCTTTAGAGTAGAAATTACAAGTTGAAAGCCTATAAGAGATCTTAATGATTTGCAAGTGTTTGGCACAAGATGATTCAAAGTGATTTCAAAATGTATATTTATTTCACATGATAAAATCTTGTTAAAATTCGAATCTGAGACATATATATATAAGGATGAAGATGAAACATTGTAATCCTTGATTAAATGTCATGTCTCTTTAAGATTTTCAAAAACAGAACACTGGTAATCGATTACAAGGGTTTGGTAATCAATTACACAGTTCAATTTTGCGAACAGTTGTGCCTAAATTTCAAAATTTGAATTTCCTGCACTTTGGTAATCGATTACACAGATCAAAATTTTTGAAATTTAAATTCTGGAACATCTGGTAATCGATTACACATGTTGGTAATCGATTACCAGTTCAAAAATTTTAATCTTTGAACTGATTTTTAATTTATGAAAATGTTTTCTTTAATTTCTTTTTCAGTGCCAAGATACTTGCAATTGATAAGAACTCTTTTGACATATTATATCTAACTCAATCAAGCTTAAACTAATAAACCTTTGTGTTGACTTGATATTGATCTTGATCTTCTATTTATTCTTTGATGCTTGAATTGAATTTAGTTCTTTTCTTTGCCATTGTCTTTCTCATTTCTTTCATTCTTATTGGCATCATCAAAACATGTAATTAAGACATCTACAATCTCCCCCTTTTTGATGATGACAACCATCATTTTAAGGGAAGAATGAAAAACAAGAATATTTGCAAGTTAATAACGATCACTCCCCTTAGTCTCCCCCTTTATGTTTATCTTTTAGAATGGTTGAGATACTTGGGAAATAGGATTTATCTTTTTGTAAAAAAATTGTACAAGACAAAATAGATTTCAAAAGATTTCCAAAATAAAATTCAAAAACTTGTTCCAACACATAGAATTTATGAATTTCCAACATTTCATCAAAATTCCTTTTTACCTATTTCCAAAAATTCCATTTTTCATATTTCCCTAATCTCTCCCCCTTTGGCATCATCAAAAGCAATATTAGGCAACCAAAAAAAATATATGAACTATACCAAATAGAGTAGGCAACATAGTACTAAACTAAAGCATCAAACGGAAACAAAATGGTCTAAAGTAGCCAAACCAAAGTGGCGAAAAGCAATACCAAAACAAGTCTAAAGACAATGCCAAATACAAGGCAAGAGACAGAAATAGCTAAGGAGCATCAGAGGGTCGAGGACCAATGCCGGAAACATCCTCTAACCGGGTAAGGCGAGTCTCCAAAGCGTCAAAGCGCTCGTCCACATGCAACCTGAAGTTGCGAATCTCATCCAGAATGTCAGTAAGAATATCAGTAGAAGCATCCCGATGAGGGGTGATGGAGTACGCTCGTCCATATCCTGGGAATGACGTCTTTTAACCCAAACACCACCTGGACCCTTGGTATACCCAAATGAACCAACCACAGTAGATCCAATGGCATCGGAGCGCTTGACTGGGAGCCAACTTTCATGGATAAGCGGAACATTAAAGTTAGCCAAAAAGAGAGAAATCAGACGAGCATAAGGTAAAGGAGCGTTGGCACGCATAGCTTTGTTCATCCGATAACGAACCAAATTAGCCCAATTGATTTGCCTTCCAGTCAGTAAAGCCCACATAAGAATAACATACTCTTCAGTAGCTTGGGCCAAATTAGTAGAGCGAGGAAGCAATATACGGACAATGATATAGTGCATGAGACGACTGTTAAAAGTAAATGACCCAGCAAGCAGACGTCCATCCAACTCAGCATTTTCAGAACAAATCATCCTACGAGCATTTTCAGGATTATAGTCTAACTCTCATTCTTCAATCACAGTTCCCTCAAAAAATGCTCCATCACTACTTAATCTGGTCAGGTTATAAAATAAGGACTGATCAATTACAATTGGGATCCTCTTAACTTCACTACGAATTACCCCATCAGTGATTTTCAGATTGTTATAAAATATCCTAACTAATTCTGGATAAATTTGCGAACGTAGTTGCATGAAATCTAACAACCCACAAGTACGAAAAGTTTCGTAACAGTCAAAACCTTGATTTTCAAAGAACTCTACATTGAGATACTTGGGTTCGATGATATCTCTAGTTGAAAAAAGAGAATAATACCTCTCCCGTTGAGCATTGGTCGAAAATAGAGCGAGAGAGCGAGATGGATTGGGGGCCGCCGGAGTATCACCGGAGGTGTCTTGACGAGGTTGACGAGGAGCGGAGCGTTTTTGACATTTCGATGGTTTCGCCATTGAAGGAGACGATTCAAGAAATTGATCGGTTAGATTGATAGAGAATGAAGAGAGGAAGTGTTTGCAAGAAACGGGACTTAATTCCGTTAAGAAATGAAGAAGTTGTGATGATTTAGAGGATTTGGGGTGAGGGCTCGCGCACAGCAGGGAGAGAGAAAGGAACTGTTCGGTTCGCGAACTGCACGTTCGTATTTATATCTGTCACCGACTGGTAATCGATTATGCCTTGTGATAATCAATTACCATGTTTCCAGAAAGGATAATATCGTCGCAGGTAATCGATTACGGAAACTATGTAATCGATTACATAAATATTTGCTCTCGGGTAATCGATTACTTCACAGTGGTAATCGATTACACCAAAAATGGCTCTCAGGTAATTGATTACTGCACAGTGGTAATCGATTACCAGGAACCCATATTAGAATCTGAAGGATTCCAAGCTCTCTGGTAATCGATTACACTTACTATGTAATCGATTACACTTACTATGTAATCGATTACGCACTTCCCAGAATTTTTATTTTGGGTTCTAAACCATTTTGATCCTTAAAAGATTTTATGAATCTAAGTTGGAAACATCTAGAATACCTAATTCTCTCCTTATTGTAAAGAAATTGTCCTTAGGTAATGGCTTGGTAAAAATATCTGCAAGTTGTTGTTTAGTCTCAATGAATTATAGAACACGGTCTCCTTTTTGGACATGATCTCTAAGGAAATGATGTCTAATCTCAATGTGCTTGGTTCTAGAGTGTAACACAGGATTCTTACACAAGTCAATGGCACTTGTATTATCACAACGAATTGGTATGTGATTTATATTTAAGCCATAGTCTGAGAGTCGTTGTTTCATCCAAAGTATTTGGGCACAACAACTTCCAGCAGCAATGTATTCTGCCTCAGCAGTTGATAAGGCAACACTATTTTGCTTTTTACTATGCCAAGACACTAAAGCAGACCCAATAAAAATGACAAGTACCACTGGTACTTTTTCTATCAGTTTTGCATCCCGCAAAATCTGAATCAGAATATCCTACTAGACTAAAAGGCATATTTTTAGGATACCATAAACCTAAGTTAACAGTTCCAAGCAAATATCGCATAATTCTTTTTACAACACTCAAATGGGATTCTTTAGGGTTAGATTGATATCTAGCACACAAGCATACGCTAAACATAATATCAGGTCTACTTGCTGATAGATAAAGAAGGGATCCAATCATACCTCGATATTGCTTTATGTCTACAGACTTCCCATTTTCGTCTTTATCCAAGTAGCAAGCAGTGCTCATAGGTGTAGCCATATGTTTAGCGTTTTCCATTCCAAATTTCTTGAGAAGTTCTTTGCAATACTTGCTCTGGTTGATGAAGATACCATTTTTTGTTTGCTTAATTTGCAACCCAAGGAAGAATTTTAACTCCCCCATCATAGACATTTCAAACTCACTTTGCATGTCATTAGAAAAATCCTTGCATAAATTTTCATTAGTAGCACCAAAAATTATATCATCAACATATATTTGAACTAACAGAATGTCATGCATTTTTCTTTTAATAAAAAGTGTTGTATCAACCTTCCCTCTTGAAAATTCTTTTTCTAAAAGAAATTTGGTTAATCTTTCATACCAAGCCCTAGGTGCTTGTTTCAATCCATATAGGGCCTTTTTTAATTTAAAAACATGATTAGGCAATTTTTCATTTTCAAAACCAGGAGGTTGTTCTACATACACTTCTTCTTTAATAAAACCATTGAGAAATGCACTTTTAACATCCATTTGATATAATTTGAAATCCATTATGGAAGCATATGCAAGCAACATTCTTATAGCTTCTAATCTAGCTACAGGCGCATAGGTTTCTTCATATCTATTCCTTCTTCTTGATTATATCATTTGGCCACTAACCTAGCTTTGTTTCTCACAACTATATCGTGTTCATCTAACTTGTTTCTAAAAACCCATTTCGTTCCTATAATAGGATGATTACTTGGTCTATCAACTAGATCCCAAACTTGGTTTCTTTCAAATTGGTTTAATTCTTCTTGCATAGCAATAATCCAATGTTCATTTTTAAGGCTTCATCTATATTTTTAACTTCAATTTTAGAAACAAAAGCCATATTATTGCATATGTCTTTAAGAGAATGTCTAGTTGTTACCCCTTTTGATATATCTCCTATGATGTTATCTATAGGATGATCTTTTAGAGTTCTCCACTCTTTTGGAAGATCCAAGTTTGTTTGGTTTTCTTCTATTATAGGATTTTCTAAATTTTTTATATCTCTATCTTTGTGAACTTCTTCATTTATGTGGGTATTTTCTAGATTTTCTACAATATCATCAATTATTTCTTTTCTAGGATAAGATGTGCTAGACTTATCAAAAGCTACATGTATAGATTGTTCTATTGTCATAGTTCTCTTGTTATATACTCTATATGTTTTACTATTCAATGAGTATCCAAGAAATATCCCTTCATCTGATTTAGCATCAAATTTACCTAAATCTTCTTTTCCATTATTTAGAATAAAACATTTGCATCCAAAAATATGAAGATGAGAGATATTTGGTTTTCTACCATTGAATAATTCATAGGGTGTTTTCTTTAAGATTGGTCTAATTAGAGCCCTATTCATTGTGTAACAAGCAGTATTTACTGCTTCTGCCCAAAAATATTTTGGAATATTAGAATCATTAAGCATTGTTCTTGCTAGTTCTTCTAGTGATCTATTTTTCCTTTCAACTACTCCATTTTGTTGTGGAGTTCTAGGGGCAGAAAAATTATGTTCTATGTCATTTTCATCACAAAACATATCAAAGTTTTTATTTATAAACTCCCCTCCATGATCACTCCTAATGGAAGCTATTTTAATATTTTTCTTATTTTGAATCATTTTTGCAAATTTTCTAAAGGTATGAAATGCATCACTCTTATTTGCAAGAAATAAAGTCCATGTAAATCTAGAAAAATCATCTACTATTACAAGAGCATAATAACTACCACCAAAACTCATAGTTCTAGATGGACCAAAGAGATCCATATGTAACAGCTGTAAAGGCCTAGTGGTTGATACTATGTTCTTAGATTTAAAAGAGACTCTTACTTGTTTACCTTTTTGACAAGCATCACAAAGTTTGTCTTTTTTGAATTTTATTTTAGGTAAACCAATAACTAAGTCTTTTGAAACCAATTTATTTAAATGACCCATGTTTATATGAGCAATTCTTTTATGCCACAACCAAGATTCATCATTTTTACTAATAAGGCACTGGTTATGATTTGTAGTATTATCTAATTTTATCTTATATGCATTATTTATTCTATATCCTATATACTTAATGTTTTTGTCATGTTTAGATTCAATAAAGCAACATTGTGAATCAAATGATACTAAGAATCCTTTATCACATAATTGACTAACACTAAGTAAGTTATGCTTAAGGCCATCAACAAGTAAGACATTTTCTATGGAGGTTGAATGATTTGTACCTATTTTTCCAATTCCCAAGATTTTACCTTTGTTGTTATCTCCATAGGTAACATGTCCACTGTTCTTTGGAGTGATGCCCATAAGCTTTGAGATATCCCCGATCATGTGCTTGGAGCATCCACTGTCGATATACCAAGTATGTTTCATGGAATCCTACAAGTCACAGAATTGTTTAATTTAGGTACCCAAACTTTCTTTGGGTCCTTAGTGTTAGTGCTAATTAAAGATCCTTTTGGGATCCACATCATATTTTTGAGTTTTGTAGGATTATTTCTAAAATAACAATTTGATGCATTATGACCCTTCTTTCCACAATAAAAGCATGTTAAGAATGGAGAATTGGTGGATTGGGTAGTTACAAAGAAATTTTTATAATTCTTTTGTTGAGTTTGAGGATTATATCCTAATCCTGCCTTATCAAATACACATCTTTGATTTCTTAAAATAACATCTAGATTGTTTTTACCAAAGGTAAATTTTGCAAGAGTGGTGTTTAACTTTTTAATTTCTTCTTTATGTTTTAGGCATGATGTGCATGGATGAGTTTCTTTACTATTTTCTAAATTAATGATAGAGCATAGATTTTCATTTTTAGAGTTTACTAATTTAAGTTCATTTCTTAGATTATCTAGTTCTCTATTTAATTTAGAAATTTCTTCCTCAAGCTTTGTAGTGGTTTTCTTATATGATGAGACTAGTTTTGCTAATTTAAATGATTCTTTATGTAAATCGTTAAATGCTTCTTGTAATTCATCAAATGAGATGGATGTATCATTGTTAGAAGATGTTACCTCTTCTTCACTTTCGTAGTCTTTGGCCATAAGTCCTAGGTTGACAATTTCATTTTATGAGTCACTGGAACTTATGTCATTGTCATCCCATGTGATGTAAGCTTTCATTGTTTTCTTGTCTTTGAATGTCTTCTTGTTTGATTTTTCCATTCTTTTCTTGTAAATTGGACATTCTAGTCTGAGATGCCCTGGATGGTTGCATTCGAAGCATTTTTGGATTGATTGAGAGTCTTCTCTTTTCTTCTTTATGTTGGGTGTAGGTCTTCTTCTATTTCCTCTGTTTCTTAGAAACTTGTTGAACCTTTTAACAAAAAGACTGAATTCTTCGTCATCGTCCAAGTCCTCATCTTCGATAATATCTTCTTCTTCATGGACCGATGATGATGAAGCTCTGAGAGCAATACTTTTCTTACTTCTGTCATTTTCTTCATTTTGATTTAGTCTTGTCAACTCTAACTCATGTTTCTGAAGTTTCCCAAAGAGTGAATGAAGAGACATAGTTGTAAGATCTTTTGATTCTGCAATCGCGGTCACCTTTGGCTGCCATTGCCTATTCAAACACCTTAGAACTTTGTTAATTAAATCTTCATTTGGAAAACGTTTTCCTAGTGATGCAAGATGATTAACAATATGAGTGAATCTCTTTTGCATTTCTTGTATACTTTCATTTTGATTCATTCTAAATAGTTCATATTCATGTGTGAGGGTGTTTATTCTAGATCTTTTGACATCACTAGTTCCCTCATGAGTCACTTCCAAAGCATCCAACATCTCTTTGGCACTCTTACAATTGGAGACTCTAAAATATTCATCAATGCCTAATGCAGATGTGATTATGTTTTTGGCCTTTAGGTTATATTGTACTTTTCTTTTATCCTCCTCATTCCATTGATCCCTAGGTGTTATCTTAATTTCATCTCCTAGTTGCATTGAAGGAACAAAAGGTCCATTTTCTATAGCATCCCAAATGTTTAGATCAATTGATTCTATAAAGATTTGCATCCTAGATTTCCAATAGTGAAATCCTTCTCCGTTGAACACATGTGGTCTATTAAAGGAGTTTCCTTCACCAAAAAGAGAGTTGGATGAGGCCATAGTTGATCTTAAGGCTTCTAATCCTTTAAACAAGATACAAGCTCTATATCCATCTTGTTAGACAAGTGGCCTCACTAACTTAAGAGGGGGGTGAATTAAGTTATTCGATATTATCTAATCTTTTGTCTTAATGAATTATCTTTCCCTAATTATGCTTAAAAAGCCCTTTTCAAAGATGAAGAATGAATGTTTTACTCTTAATAAAACGAAATTGTAAATGCAATAAGTAAACAAGAGTTAAGGGAAAAGAAATTGCAAACACAATTTATACTGGTTCGGCCAATCCACTTGCCTACGTCCAGTCCCCAAGTATACACTTGAGATTTCCACTATTTGTAAAATTCTTTACAAAGCGATGAATCCTCCAACACCTTGGAACTCTTCCTTGTGTTGAGAACCACCCATATACAAGAGAGGCACCCTCTCTTCAACTCAAAGTATAAGTACAAATTTAATTGATAAGTACAGTTGAACTCTCCTTTAGAGTAGAAATTACAAGTTGAAAGCCTATAAGAGATCTTAATGATTTGCAAGTGTTTGGCACAAGATGATTCAAAGTGATTTCAAAATGTATATTTATTTCACATGATAAAATCTTGTTAAAATTCGAATCTGAGACATATATATATAAGGATGAAGATGAAACATTGTAATCCTTGATTAAATGTCATGTCTCTTCAAGATTTTCAAAAACAGAACACTGGTAATCGATTACAAGGGTTTGGTAATCGATTACACAGTTCAGTTTTGCGAACAGTTGTGCCTGAATTTCAAAATTTGAATTTCCTGCACTCTGGTAATCGATTACAAGAATTGGTAATCGATTACACAGATCAAAATTTTTGAAATTTAAATTCTGGAACATCTGGTAATCGATTACACATGTTGGTAATCGATTACCAGTTCAAAAATTTTAATCTTTGAACTGGTTTTTAATTTATGAAAATATTTTCTTTAATTTCTTTTTCAGTGCCAAGATACTTGCAATTGATAAGAACTCTTTTGACATATTATATCTAACTCAATCAAGCTTAAACTAATAAACCTTTGTGTTGACTTGATATTGATCTTGATCTTCTATTTATTCTTTGATGCTTGAATTGAATTTAGTTCTTTTCTTTGCCATTGCCTTTCTCATTTCTTTCATTCTTATTGGCATCATCAAAACCTGTAATTAAGGCATCTACACATTTCAGCAGAAAAAATGCCACGTAGGATAGCTGACTGTGTATTCCGTTTGCCACGTCAGCAGTTTCCATCCAAAAACTGACGACAGGGACAAAAAATAAACAAGAAAATATTTGAAAGGATGAAAAAAAAAGAAAAAAATTTGGAGGGACCAATTTCAAATCTCAATAATTTTACCGGGACCAAATTAATATTTTACCCATAAAACAATATACATGTCATCTGCCACAGTGTGAGGAGTTTGCCACGTCAGCGTTTTCCATCCAACATTTAACGGCAGGGACGAAAAAAAACGAAAAATATTTCAAAGGATGAAAAAAAAAGAAAAAATTTTGGAGAGACCAATTTCAAATCTCAATGATTTTATAGGGACCAAATTAATATTGAGTAAACCCCCAAACCAGTCCCCAACATTTTTAACGCCATGCAAATTGGTCCCTGAAAAACGTAAATGTCTACGTTAGTCCCTGACTTCCTTTGCCGTCATTCAATTTGGTCCAAAAGGCAAACGTCTGTTAAGTGCTTGATGACATGTCATGTTTCCTGCCATGTGGGACTGCTAAACGACAATGTTTCAATGCATAAATGTTCTAGGAAACCAGAAATCTCTTCCCTAATCCCTTCCTTATCCTTTTTTCTCTGCTATCTGCCATTTTTGGTATTCTGTATCCTTTCCAACCCCATTGTGGAACTGCCGTTCTCTGTCACTGAAGCTAGCCATTGAGACTGGATCTTGATGCGAAAACAATAATGCAGGAAACAATGTGACGAACCATGGACGCAAAAAACACATGGGAAGAAATTGGGCAACAAATAAAACAATTCATTAAGACATTTCATCGAACACCTTAATTGCATTTATTAATAGAGCAATACATCCCTCAATTTTAATTAGGAAAACCAGAAAATCATAGGCGAAGGATTCCATGCCCATGAATAGAGACAGAATGTGGGAGACAATGAGTTGTTTTCATGTCTTCATAATCACAATCTAGAGTACAAAAACATTCCTATTCCACACAGAAGTAGATAAAATAAAACCACAAATGATAAATCCACTTGATTCTAATTAAACATAAGATGAAGCTGAACATGAACAACAAAGGAGATAACCAGTGAAAAAGAAATGGTCTACTTCGACACCCAAAATGAAAACTGAACCGTTGAATTGAGGATTCAAGAGACGTCCTCGGCGTTGTTGAAGAAGGTTGTGGCACATAGAATGGAAGCAATGAAAGCAAAAAGGCACAAACCAATGATGAGGGAAACCCCAGCAACAACGAAATCCAATAAGCCCAACCCCACCACCACCACCACCACCATGTTCAGCTCAAATTACCATAGATTTCGACACAACGAAATCCTTTCCAACCCCATTGTGGGACTGTTGTTCTCTGTCACTGAAGCTAGCCATTGAGAAAAAAAGATAAGGAAGGGATTAGGGAAGAGATTTCTGGTTTCGCAGAACATTTATGCATTGAACCGCTGTCGTTTAGCAGTCTCACGTGGCAGGAAACGTGACATGTCATCAAGCACTTAATGGACGTTTGCCTTTTGGACCAAATTGAATGACGACAAAGGAAGTCAGGAACTAACGTAATCATTTACGTTTGTCAGGGATCAATTTGCACGACATTAAAAAAGTTAGGGACTGATTTGGGGGTTTACTCAATTAATATTTTACCCTTTTTTTAATTTATATACTATATATATATTATTTAAAAAAACTATATTATATATACGCATATATATAGACACACAATAAATCCTAAATCTTAAAATGACATAGATTATATTTAACAAAATTATTTGGTAAACTAATTTATTAAATTAGAATTATTTAAATAGTTAATTCATGTAAAATAATGTATTTATATAGGTTTTATTATATTACAAATACTATTTTCTAGACAAAAATATAATATTAGGTAATTATATATTATATATTTTTTGTAAATTTTAAATTCTTATTAATGTGTTTAATGATAAATATTTTATTAGAAAATTAAAATAAAATGGGAAATAATTAAAATAAATAATGTAAAATAAATAGTAAAAAAGAATCATAATTAAAATAATTCATAGAATGTCTACAAGGTTGGTTCAAATGGTATATATTTGGTTCCCCTTAAGTAAAATATTGGGTTCGATTCATATGGATGGAAAAAATCTCCGCTAGGAGAGCTAGTTCCACTATGATGTGGATGTTCCTGACTCTAACAAGATTGTCTTTTGTCAAGGATACTTGTGGTTTAAACAAAAAAAATAACAATTCATAGAATTTTTAAATTACTTAAATATATATATATATTATGAATGTTTATTTTAATTCACTATGTTATATTTTATTTAATTTTAAATTTTAATTATATATATAATAAATTGCACATGGGGTTGGAGGATTAATTGAAAAAAATAAAATAAAATATTGACCCCCACTGATTTCAATTCTTGGCCTCTCCCCTGCATATACACATGTAACTATTCAATGATTAAGATTTATTTCTACCATTCTCATATACAAAAAGCATTTTCATTTGATACATCTATATATGCGTGGGGTGTGTATATATGGGGCGGATTGAGTATTATAGTGTTATATCCACAACTATCGCTACTAAAATTTACAAGTATATACTTCATCTGTTACAAGTAATTTTTATAGGTAGCCATTGAGTGTATTTAGTGTCTTCCAATAACAACTCAAATACATTATCGCCTTGTTTGTTCAAGGAGAAGTAATAAAGAAATAAGGTGGGGAGGATAGAAATGTTGGTGAAATAGTTCATTTCTCTAAAAATAGCTAAGAAAAGGGAACATGTGGTGGGACTAGCGATGTACAAACTTCTCCCCATGGTAGGTGACATTTAGCGAAGAAATACGAGGGAAACTCTTAATTGACTGTTACTACATCTAAGGAGAACGCCCAACACAAAGCTTGTTGCACCGCAAGACCGTGGGTGAATCGCGCCTAGTTTTCAGCTTCGCTTCAGATCGATCGACTACTAAGGTTGTGTTTGTATTGGCGTTCTCCTCACTTGAACGCGCGTATTTTTACAAAAAACGTGAGTTGATCATTTACTGGATTGTTTGGTTAAGAATTCATCACGTGAGTTTGGAAGTGAACGCAAGTTCGAACAGAAGCAACATTTTCTAGCTTCTACGTTTCTACATACGTGAGTTCAAAGGACACTGTTGGGCTTTCGTTTTACAATTTCATTTTTACCCTTCTTTTTCTTCTTCGTTGAGTAGCTTCTCATTTTGGGTAGCTGAAGGGTCTTCTTATTCTGAGTGTGTTATTTTTTAGGAGGATCAGGGATTGTTCTCATATTTAAGTTTTGATTCATTGATCCTTGCAATTTTGCTTTTTAGAGTGTGTCAAAGTTAGCAAGTGAAGGAAAAAAAGGTTATGGCAGGTGGTGATGGAGCTCCAGCACCTAAAGCAAATGAATCACAACCACACCCACACCCACCAAAGGATCAGCTTCCCAATGTATAAGTTCATGTGCCAAAGATTATATTTGGCTAATTAATGAATAATGATTTTAGTTTTAAAAAGTAATTATTTTGATTTTGATGCTCTATTTTTTCCCCTTTTTCTTGTGTTATAATTTTGATTTCGATGCTCTGTTTTTTCTTAATTTTGTTTTAATGAATTAAAGAGCGTTAAATTAAGATTCAAATTTGATACTTTTTGGTCAAGTAATTTAAATTGACCTTCTCTTTTCTATTGTTGTTTTGGAAAATGTCAATTCCTCTAGTAAATGTTTACACCATTGATGAAGCCCCAATTGAAGGAGCAGCTGATGCATATGAGACACCTCTAAGCGTACCAATAAACAATACAAGGAGGGGGAATACCATATTTTTTTTTACGACAGGAGGATATCATATATAGTACTTAATGCAAATATTTTTTTTTTGAGTATTAAAATCAATTATATACTTTATTTTAATAAAATGAAAATCTATATAATAAACAAAGACATGTCCTTTTTAGTAATTATACCTGTAAACGTGATTTATAAAATATCATCCAAACAACATTTACTTTCTTAAACTCACTTTTGTTACAAATTATCCAAACAAAAAATCATGTTTATACAAACTCAAGTCCCCTTCAAATCACGTTGAATAAATCACGTTCATCTAAACTCAAGTTTACAAACGCCAATTCAAACACAGACTAAAAGCGCGCCTTGTAAATCAGTTTTATGAGTCTGTGTTGGTGACGTTGGCAGGCAGTGTTGTTGCGGTGATTGCTCAGAGGAGGGGTGAATGAGCTATTGCTTTCGCATCGTTTGGTGTCAGCCTGTGACAAAGAAGACCGGAAGAGAGTCGTGACTAGATATGAAAAATTGATTGTAACAAATCCACCGAAATGAAGGAAAAAATGTTGCACAATAATATGTAGCTACACATTGTAAAAAAGGAGGAAGAGAAAATCCACCAAATCAACGTAGAGGAATGATGAGATGTTGGTGTGTCTATGTATATTATACGAGGAAGATAAACACGAGAAAGGAAATAGACAAATAGTGGCGAGATTTATATTATTTGTATGTTTTACTTAATAATTATGGGACGATGTGCATTAAACAATATTATTGTTATTAATAAAAGTTATTATTTATCTTTTATCTCCTCAATCAAACCAAATAACTCAAATTTACATTTTTCTTTTATTTTTTATTTAATTCTCTCACATCAAACGACTCATTAATCATTTTTATCTCCACCTTATTTCTCTCTTCCATATTTCTCTATAATCTATTTATTTAATATATCTACCAATCATAGACTATAAATCATGTACCAAAGCATGCAACTATTTATTGTAATAATTTTTGTTTTATAAGTGTATTATTATTATTATTTTTGGGTATAGCTTATTCATGATTGTATTTTGGTCACGATTACAAATCTACAATTAATTTTTTTTAAATAAATAAAATTTCATTGAATAGAGCATTAAAGGTGTTAATATAAGAAGAAAAAAAAGTAATATAAAGAACACCCGGAAAAGAAAACCAATAAAACCAGTTGTACAATTAATTATTTTTAAATTTATAAATTCTCCTTGTCCAGTTGTTTGGAATGTGGATAGCTAAAAACAAGGAAATATCGGAAAGGCCAAAAAAAGACTGGATAAAAAACGTGACTACCAAGAGGTCCACATGGAACATGAATGGAGAATCGTGGCCATATAGATGACGAGTAATTATATCGTGGACCCTTTGAGTTTGGGTCCACCATAGACCATTAACTTTTTTTATTATAAAAAGTAATTTTAATTTTATAATATGTATTAATAAATATTTTAATATTAAATTTATACTATTTATGGTAAAGATCTACCATTGATCCAAACTCGTAGGGTCCACAATATAATTACCTAGATGACATGTGTCACGGCCTGTCCGGTGGTAGCTTTGAGGTGTCCACAGTGAATTCTGGGGCGATACACGCAGCGGGAGCAACTCAACTTAACATTTTTTGCTTAAAAAATCAAATCACATTTTTTTCCTTTTTATTTTAATCAAAAAGCAAAGAGTAAAAAAATAATTAAAAAGGAAGGAAAATATTATCACTCAAGATAGATACGAAAACTAATATTTATTTTTTATCTAGAGAATTATATTTATTTTATTTTCTATAATGATAATTTCCCTTCACCTCCTTATTATAAGATTATGTAAAGAATTTTATTTTAATCTTTTATAAGGTTTTTTACAAAGTTTAAGTATTTATTAGTTTTTATATTATTATCCTTTAAAAAATTTTATACTTTTTAAAATTTGGTTAATGTAAAAAAAATTCAATAAAATTTTATTTTAAATAAAAATAAATCTACTAATTAATAAATATTTTTTAAATCAATGTATTGAAACATACTTGTTCTGGACCGAGATAATACACGAGCAAATTCGACTTTGTTAATGACATTCCGGGGTCAATTTCGAGAGCATCCGACACATCCGGGGTCAATTTCGAGAGCATCCGACACATCCGGGGCCGTCTACGAGCCATTTATCCGTTTATGACATTTGTGACATATTCCAAGTATCACCGGTATGCACATGTTGGCATAACGCATCACGACTTATTTACCATTGTATCACTACGCGTGCACCTAACCTCGGACAAGTGCGTGACCGCAATTTTAGGGATCTGTTACAATCGTTAACGAAATTTCCCGTCAATTATCCCTATAAATACTCGGTGGTGCATCCTTTTCAGGAACGCTTTCCATTCATATATGTTGAAACTCTGCTCGAGCACTTTACTAACTTAAACATCAGAGTCCCTGCAGGTACGGACTTGGATTCCCTACAGTCATTTTTTTTCACGCAGTCACACAGTCAGCGAATCTGGGCTGTCCGATGGAGATCAGACGGTCCAGAGGCCGAGATGGTTTGGCCCGAATTTATTAACTGCAGTAATGTCGACTGCAGGTAATCCAAATTCCTGCAGGTACACCACCACCAGCCATCGTTCGCCGCCGTCAATCCGCCGTGAGAATGTCGTTTGCTACCGTAATTGAATTTCTAGAAGATCAATGCTTAAACATAAACTGCTTGTGGTTGAATCGAATAATAAAATTTTCCGAGTGAGTCGACCTTATTGAGTCACCGTCGCGTCCTTGTCACATATATAGCTGCCTTCCCACCCAGGTCCTTTCCTTGAAAAATTTATGAATACATTTCATATACATTGTTCAAAAAGTATAATATACTGTGTACTCGTTGAGCCTCTGTTTATTTTAAAGTTTAATAGAATTAATTTTGGTAAATATGAGTGTGGTAGAAATAAATTTGATAAAATTAAACTTAAGAGAATGAATTGTGTTTGAGAATTACATTGTACAAATAAGTTTAAGAAACTGATTTTTTTTGGATAGTAAGATCTTCACCCAAAAAGAAAAATCTTCACCAGAAAAACAAAAAATAGATAATAACATAAAATTACTTTTAATATCTAACTATATTTATATTCTATGGATTATACACCTAGGGCCTGTTTGGTGGACAAGATATGATAGACGAGCTGGAAAGAAACAGGATAGGATAAGAGCATGTATGTAAACTCTCATCATATCCTATGTTTGATGCACACCAGAATAAGAAGACATATAACATTATTTTATCTCATCATACCTTTAAAATGGACAGATGGTGATAGAATAAGATATAAAAAAAATTGATACGACAAAATTACCCTTATTACAAAATTAAATTAATTTTTTTTAAAATTTTTGACTTTTCAATAAACATAGATGAATAAAAATATTAAAAATAATATTAAAATAATCATACGAAGAGAATAGAGGAGAGGGGAGTGCATAGAAGCAAGAGAGGAGAAGGAGAGGGGAAAAAAGATAGGGAGTGGAGAGAGAAGAGGAAGAGAGATGAGAAAGAGGGGGATAGGAGAGAGAGAGAGATAGAAGGAGGAGAGAGGACTAGAGAGAAAGAGAAAGAGAGGACGAATGAGGAAGAAAATTTTTCATCCTATTCTATCACTCCCTAACCAGCAACCCCTTAGGATAAGAATTACATTAGGAGAAAAAAAACATTATATCATATTGGTGCAACAAACACGTGGTAAGTGATAGGATAAGATAAAGTTATTATATGTTGTCAACCAAATGAGCCCCCAAATATAATCATTTTTTACCAGAAAAATAAGAATATTTCACTGCATTCAAACATGTGTTTGATCACTAACAAAGTTAATTATAATATGTTTTTTTTACCGTTGCTACAGTGCAAAACCATTTGCAGAATTGATATTAAATCATTTTCGTCTAACGTGCTTCGTAAAATGTGCATAATTCATCTCAATCACTGATTTCTATAATCAATTATATTCAACTGTAAATCAAATGGACACTTACTTTTTTTAATAGAAAAAGTTACTCAAATATGATTACTTTTCTTAACTTCATTTTGGAGCTTTGAAATTTGAACATTCATTGGATTCAGGTTAACTACGAAACAAATCGACCCTGAGTTGCGAATCATTTAATTTATGTAAAATCAATAAAATTATATCAAAAACTAATAAATTAATAAATTTATAGGTTTGATTAATAAAATTTCACCGCCAACCACATTCTTTCCTATTGTTAGGCTCCTTCCTCTCACTCTTCTTCTATGCCTTCTTCTTCTTCAATTTCTTTACCTACTGCAAGTGAAAGGATTCTCTCCTGCGTTGTAGCCTTTGCGGCCACTTTAGCTATAAAATAACTAGGAAATAGCTACCAATATTAACTACGGAATGATTCTGTAGCTATTTCCTAGCTATTCAGTAGCTAAAGTGTCTGCATGACTGTAGAGGATCTAAATCCCTACTGCAACCACTCCTCACTTTCAACCTCACTTTCTATTGCAACCAATGTTTTAAAAACCGGACCGGTCATTAAATCGGTCAAGGCACTGGTTCAAGGTCTAATGGTCTAACCGTGGTCGAACCGGTATTAACTAAATAATAATAAAAAATTATATGATATATTAAAAAATATTTTTTAAATAAAAAATAACACAATTTTCATCAAAATTTTTATTTAAATATATTTTGGTATTTTTTATTGTAAAAGATAAAGCTTTTTATTTTTATCTAATTAAATAAAGTGTATTATGACTTTAAAAAAACCTGAGTATATATTATATATAACCTTTGGCGTAATATCTCTAAAAGACATTAGTGGTTCAACGACACTTCACAAGGCCCAACGTGCAGGGGGATATGTGTTTGAGTCTTGGTTGGAGCCAAAATTAATTTTTTTTAAGTAACAGACACGCGTAGCTTTAAGAACAGGTGACCGGTTCTACCGGTTTGTGACCGGTTTAGCTGGTTAGAGACCGGTTTTCAAACCCATGCGGTTCCCACCCCTGGTTGTTGGATGGAGAAGGGCTTATATTACAAAGGATAAAGGGCATAGGTGGTCTAAAAAACAGTCTCACCCACATCTGACAAATTTCTGCGTTAGTCTTCGTTATTTCTCCTCTAAACTGTGGAGAAATTTTAACCTATGGGTCCCACACTTGAAAAATCATTTCCATCCGCATTTCTACGTACCAAACATCTAAACTCTTTTCTCTTCACTCCCCCTAATTTCTTCTTCACCAATCAGGCTGTCAGTAATATGTCTTTTTTTTCAATGATATAAATTTCCCCCAACATTTTTAATAATCCGCAATAAAACTTTTCATTTGAATATGAAAATTTTTTAAGGATACCACCAAATTTTATAACAAATCTAGAAGTTTCAATTTGAAAGATTATGCTTCCCACCAATTTAAATTACCTCGGTCCAATATGTTTTATAAACATGCATAACTGATTTACGACCATTAATTTTTGCCAAAATCAATTATACTAAATTGTAAATTAAACGGACGCATATAAAACCCAATAATAATCTTGATCACTGTGATTTGACACCTTGAGTCTCAAATACTCCTATTTTATGAGTTTGACTGCCCGTCTCTAAAATTTTGCCCAATTTAATTATTTCTGAAAAATGACATAAAACTAATAATTTTTATGAATTATTCTTCAAGTGCAACAAGTGAAAAATGCTCTCTTAATATATATATATATATATATATATCTTTATCTTTATCTTTATAATAATAAAAGAAATGAAGTCTGTGACTCTCTTTTCCCGCCCAAAATAAGGGCAAATTTGTCCCAAAATTTTCACCAAATTTAATCATGTTTTAATACATTTAAAATTTGAAATTGGAAATATTACACATTAATGCACTCTCCTTTTTCTCATGTACCTGCCTTTTAAGAGTAATAAATTTTCTGATTTCTTTCCATATCTTCTCTCTCCATATTGCATCTTTTCAATGCTGGGCAATAATGGCTATGTGTTAGTGGTTTCTTTTTATGCGCTTACTTCATTTGGCCATCCAAAGGTTTTATTTTGTTTTCCTATTTCCTTTTGCAACTTTATCTTTTCATATTTATATTCAAAATTTTAATTTTTTAAATTTAAAAAATATAACCCTTTAGTACACAAAAGAAAAACCCATTATCTTCTACTCTGTTTCTTGGGTAATTATAGGGTGGACCCTTTGAGTTTGGGTCCACCATAGACCACTAACTTTTTTTATTATAAAAGGTAATTTTAATTTTATAATATTAATTAATAATTTTTTAATATTAAATTTATACTATTTATGGTAAAGGTCTATGATGGACCCAAACTTAAAGGGTCCACCCTATAATTACCCCGGTTTCTTTCGTTTCCTATCAAAGAAATTGCACTTGCTCTTTTATCAAGAGAAGCAATTATGAAGAGAGAGGGAAGAGGCTTTGCTTTTTCTTATCACTTCTCCTCCGTTCCAAGGTCACTAATATATTGTGAGAGAGATTGGGTCTCTGCTGCTATAGCTACAGTTCCCTTAAAAAACCCTTCTTTTTTTGTTCCTCTTACGCGGTAGCTCTGCTAGGGCAAAATCACTGTGGAAGATAAATTTCTTCTCTTCTTCTCTTCTGCGTTTTGCCTCCTTTGTGTGCAAATATTCATCCTCTCCGTCACAGTGGTTAGGATCGGTTTCATTTTGAGTGCTCCTCTAAAATGTTCTCTTGATTACTGTCGCAGGTGAAGCAACTAGTGGTTTCGGCTTTTGCACTTTTGCAAGGAAGTTTCTTTTTTTGCCGAGTATCATGTTTCGGTAAGGGATTGATTTCTATTTTGCCTTCAGCTGTGATTTTTTATTATTTTGTTGCTATTTTTGATTGATTGAGATGAGGTCTTAGGGTGTTGGACCAATGAAAGAAGGGGTAGGGCACGATTATTGCTGTGTAATTTGCTTTCAATATTTTGAACAAATTTTTATCTATGAAAAATTGCTTTTTTATTGATTTGTTGCTTTTTTAGAGTGTTAGAGTAGCTTTCAAGATTGTTGCTTTTATTACTTCAAAAAATAATTTGACTCTCTATTTTCTCTATTTTGCATGCTTATTTTGTAGGTTATTACAAGTTTCTGTTACTAAGTTGTTACCGTGTATCAATATATCTTTCCCTGTTTACTTCATTTTTTATGGCTCAGTTCTACAATATTTTTTGTGAGATTTGAGTTTTCCTCTAAACTTTTTTCTTGATTACTGCCGCAAGTGAAACAACCGATAGTTTGTGCTTTTGCTCTTTCGCAAGGGAGTTTGCTTTTTGCGTAACTTAGGGTTACGGTAAGGTTGTGATATCTATTTTGCTTGCCTTCTCCCGCGATTTATTATTACTTTGTTGCTAATTTTCATTGATTGAGTTGAGGTCTTACTGTATTGTACTTGTGAAAGAATGGTTAGGGCACAATTACTGCTTTGTCATTTTCTTTCAATATTTTGAACAAATTTTTATCTATGAAAAATTATTTTTATCAATATGTTGTTGTTTTGGATTGATTGAGATGAGGTTTTAGAGTGTTCAAGTAGTGATAGAAGGGTTAGGGGACTGTATTTTGCTCTGTATTGGGCTTTCAATATTCTGAACTATTTTTTGCTATGACTCCTTCACTGCTTTCAATATTTTGTGATAATTGAGATCTTCGCAATGCAGGTTAATCGTATTAGACTTCGTATTAGACTTCTGACAGTTTGTATTTCTTTCAAGATTGATAAACATTGTAACATATTTAGAGGGTTGTAAAAATTGTATTTTAATTGCAATAATATCGGTTTAGTAATATTTTATAAATATTGAAAAACAGATTTTGTAGTAAGTGAATAGTGGAAAGTTGGTATAATGTTTTTTAATTAAATGTATATCAATTCATAATTTTTTAACATTCGGTAAATATTCTACTAGATGATTATTGATTTGAGAAAAGGAAAGTGAGATTAATTGCAAATATATGAATATGCGGAGAGAAAATTGGATAGTAAGAAGGCACTTGAGTATTAACGTTATTCCCTTTATTTTTTTCATATAAAGATTTTCTTTCAATCTTTATTTCACTTTGACAGTTTGCAGGTTTTAGTTTTAAGGCTAAATTTTGACAAAGAAGATTGTGTTATTTACCAAATTTTTATTTACATAATAATGCTTTGATTGGTGAGAATATTATAAAATTAATGATTGGTTTTATCATTTCCTTTATTAAGTTCATGCTAAGTATTGAGCCAATAATCATCCCAATTTTTTATACTATCTAGAATGCTAATTATTGGTATATTAAGAGAAAGTAGTATTTTTGCACTTTTTTTAGTTAGTTGTATTTGCATTTAAGTGGATGTGTGACCCTTGGTATATACTGGATGTGCATGCTCTCTACATTGTGTTCTGTGTTCTTTTTCACTTGGAAAAAGTGTTTTGTATGGTTCCAAGTTCCTTAATAATTAGTTGTCAGTACATAATCTAAATTAATGAAGATTTTTAAATTTCCCCTCTGGAATATGAAACATCACTCATCTCACTCAATCAATGCTTCTCACTCTTGCCATAATTAAGAATTCCATATTTATTATTTTGTGTTAAAGTTAGTTAATTTTGGATGTTTGAAGGTCACATAAATGTTTTCATGTTGAGGGTTGTGAATATTGTATTTTAATTGTAATGATATCGGTTTAGTAATATTTTATAAATATTGTAACAGATTTTGTAATAAGTGAATAGTGGAAAGTTGGTATAATGTTTTTTAATTGAATGTATATCAATCTAATAAATTTTTAACATCCGGTAAATATTCTACTAGATAATTATTGATTTGAAAAAGAGAAAGTGAGATTAATTGCAAATATATGAATCTGCGGAGAGAAAATTGGATAGTAAGAGGCACTTGAGTATTAACGTTATTCCCTTTATTTTTTTCATATAAAGATATTCTTTCTATCTTTATTTCACTTTGATAGTTTGTAGGTTTTAGTTTTAAGGCTAAATTTTGACAAAGAAAATTGTGTTATTTATCAAATTTTATTTACATAATTATTTGATTGGTGAGAATATTATAAAATTAATGATTGGTATTATTATTTCCTTTATTATGTTCATGCTAAGTATTGAGCCGATAATCATACCAATTTTTTATACTATCTGGGATGCTAATTATTGGTATATTAAGACAAAGTATTTTTTTGTATTTTTTTAGTTAATCTGTTGTCCTTTAGACCCTTTTAGGAGATGTAAATTCTTTCGAAGCATAGACACAATAAAATAACGTACTACTAATACTTAATATCAACATATTTTAATTTGTCTCATATTTTCATTTTAGTGGTAAACTAAGACATTTTTCATGATTAGTTACTGAGTTCTCTGAATTTTCACATGTTTATATAATTATTTGTTAATATATATTTGTATTTATATTTGATTGAGATTGGTCAATCAAATATAGATCACAATTGGCAAGGTTACACTGTGTA
The DNA here is from genome assembly GCA_026901365.1 of Sesbania bispinosa. Lineage (NCBI taxonomy): Eukaryota > Viridiplantae > Streptophyta > Magnoliopsida > Fabales > Fabaceae > Sesbania > Sesbania bispinosa. Next base: position 686,485 of record QLOH01000438.1, read on the forward strand.
GAGACTAACTTCTGATAAGATGATTGGGCAATTTAAAGTGATGAATTTAATCAAGGTTATTTATTTTGCCAATTTTATTATCTATACACATGTTGTATATTAATTAAAAATCTCTGCAATTTCTTTTACTATTTAATATATGCAGAATGATGAAGAAGATTGTGAGACTCAGATTAAGGCAATCCCCTCTGCTCAAGTTGATGATAATATCATGGTTATAATTTTTTGTATTCTTATTCCATTATGAGTTTTCTGCAATCCCTATTACACTATTCATTTCAATAGGATAAGTTATTTGGTGTAATAGAAGAAACCCTTATGAATAAGGTGATGGGGAAGAGAATTGTCGGTGCTATTGAGTGGTCTTCTACTCCGGAGGATGAACAAACTCAGGCTTCTAACACCAAGGTGCCAAACCTGTTGATTGATATCAAGAAGGAAGCAGAAGATTCATAATTTGGGTGGATTAATTAGTATTTAGGTTGTTTTTGAAGCTAAGACATAATGCAATTCCGCATTACTAATACTTTATATTTGCGTGTTTTTTTTTCAGTATTTTTGCATGTTTTAATATGTCTTACATTGTCATTTTATTGGTGTACTGAGATAGTTTTCGTGATGACTTGCTGAGTTCACTGAATATTCAGTTATTCACATATTTATATATATTATTTATTAATATATTTTTATTTACTAGAATATATAATTTTTTGAACATATATCGTTTAAAATTCAATGTAGAATAATGTAATATAACAACTTAAGTGTAAAAATATATCACTTTGGAATTATTATTATACATTTAAGTAATGGTATTCGATTTATAATAATTCAAATGAGTTATTCCATACGAAATATCCCAAGACCATCATTAATTCCATATGTTAAAATGATAATTTTTAAATTTTAATGTAAATTAATTATTTTCCATTGTTTCATTGAGTTTTTCAATATTTATATATAAATTAATTGGGCGAAAATTATACTTTAATTATTAATGTTAAAAAATTAATAAAAATAATGACTTTTCTAAATAAGTTGTGATTATATTCATTGAAGTATTTTAAATTAAATATAAAAAATAAAAATTAAATTATAATTCTCAAACATATGTTTTTATTTATCTTAAAAGTATTTTAAATAAAATATAAAAAATAAATTTTTTAAAAAAGACCTGTTCAACCGGTTTTAACCGGGTTTTTGCAGCACCGGTTCTCAGTTTTTGACCGATTTTGACCGATTTTACCAGTTTCTGACCAATTTATCACACACACACACACTATAACAACAAATAAAAATGAATCAAGTTCAGTCGGTTTTGACCGATTTTACTAGTTTCGGACCAATTTATCGAGTTTTTGACCGGTTTTTTTGGAGCGTCGGTTCTCAAGTTTGTTTGAACCGGACACAAGACCTATTTACAGGTTGGACCGATTTAATCCGATTTTCAGAATACAACCTTTTTCTTTGTTCTTTAGACCCTTTTAGGAGATGTAAATTATTTAGAAGCAGAGACACAATACAATTACGTATTACTAATACTTAATATCAACATATTTTAATTTGTCTCGTATTTTCATTTTAGTGATAAACTAAAATATTTTTCATGATTAGTTACTGAGTTCTCTGAATTTTCACATGTTTATATAATTATTTGTTAATATATATTTTATTTACTAGAATAAATCATTTTCCGTGTAACGCACGGGCACAGGTCTAGTATATATATTAAGAGGAGCATTTTTTATATATATTTCGTTTTTTATGTATCATGTCTTATTCAAAATTGTTTGTATATGGACAATTAACTCCTTATACAAATTAACATGGAAAAAATAATTTGTATCTGGCTTACTTTTGGTACTGTGTATCTAGTTATGCGGAAGTTTCTAGAGAATTCAATAATTTATAATGATACTTATAAAGTTGGTTGCTCTATCTCCATGGTGAATGATTTAGTTCCAAGTGTTGAAGGAGTAGTTGTTGATATTCAATCTGTTCTTTTTTCCTCTTTGAATGAAAATATAATTATCTAACAAATTTTGTCTCTTCTCAAAATAATTCAACGCGAGCAGATTGAGCATTCAGCATTTAATGGAGCAAGCACAAGTTTATTTGAATTTGAACTGTCTTTATAATCTTTGCATTCCTATAAATTAAATGCAGGGAAGGAAAAGGCTTGTTGCATGTCACGTGCATTTGAAGACAAGTATTATAATATAATATAATAATAACACTCAATAATAGTGGGATTAAATTAATAATTAATGGGTGTAATATATCCTCTGCGGCTGAAATGAAGTAATACGTGGCGAGTTGTTGTGCAAGGAAGGCGACCAACCATTCACCAGAAAAAGGACACATGAAGCATGCACCAAACATGTCCTTTTTGGTCACTCTCTTTTGTCCACACCCTTCCCTCTATTCACTATTATGACCACTCATCCCTGCCAGAATACCCCATCGTCCTAACTATTACTGTGTGAGAAGGATCTGTTTTATACAAATACAACGCGTAAACCGTGTTCTCTTCACCAAATTCCAAACCGTAGACAACGAAAGCCAATGTGTCAAACAAATTAAATCTTTAAGGTGATGAACAAAAAGATATGGGTTGTAATTTTGTATATATGTGCTTCGCAGTTCCTGTATATATAAAAACGGTTATTTTGACAGGTGTGCAAGTTAATTAATAAATCGGATGTGAAAAGATTTTATTTGATTTTACAACTATTATTGGTAATATGAAATTATAATGTTTTAGTTAATTAACAGATTATTTGCAAGTTTCTATATCCTTAACCCAAACACACACACATGTGAAAAACCTGTATAATGCGTATAACTGTATATATCTATATCTATGTGTTAGTGATCTGGATGTACCCGTATTTCAACATAAGAAATATTTAATTAAATAAAAAAATACAAGCACCATATCGCTTGCTATAAATCATTGTGGCTCATCAATCAGATTGCACGTGTTGTGCCTAACGAAATGAGCCTTTGATAATTGAGGTAACCCATGCAATAAAATTATTTGCGCGTCATCACCAAATAATTAACTAAGAATGGAGCGGGTTGGCTCTCCATCTCGCATGAAAAAAGCTCAAATGACACATGAGGTTTTAATTATTTATTATTCGAAATAATCATTGTATAAATATATGATACATATTTTTCTAATAATTTTTATTATTAATTACAATTTAATCACTAATTAGAAAATTGATTATAAAATAAAAAAAAACCTTTTATCTCATATCAAAATAAAAGGGCTACAAATCTTTATTTAATATGCATAATTAATTTAATATATATATATATATAAAATAAAGAATATATTAAGATATTTGGGGTATGAGATCTCCACTCTTGCTTTCATCTCTTACTACGTACGTCACTCTAGTATAACTACGTACATATAATCTGTCCAATATATTTTTTTTTATAAAATTATGATTTGTAAGTTTATAAAATTGTTTTGCCGAATAGTTCATAGCATCATATCAGAATTTATGATTACGGAGCCTAAAGATTAATTATTGTCATTCTTATATATTCTTTTAAATAAAAGAATTTGTCTAAGGTGGACTTTATGATCCACTTTGGTTCCTATTGTAATTTAAATTCCTGACCAGATGAGAAACAATTCTAATCTTTAAATTTAACGCTAAATTTACTAATAGCTGATATGAAATTAATTTTAGGTTACTTTTATAAAATATTAATTGAAAAGAATAAAAGCCCAAATGATTAGTATGGTGTAATGTAAAAGTTTTTCTCTTTAACTTTGAATTGATAGATCTCAATGAAACTAGTATAGATTATATTATAAATTCATATCTTAATTTCTTTTAAATTAAACTCAAATTATCATATAAATATCATTTAATATAAAAAACTAATTATTCATTCACCTTAATTAATCGATAAAATGTAGGCAGGTGAATCAAATTGTGTTTGATCGCACTAAAATCGTCCTAAATAAAATTTGAGTTTAATCAAAGCTAAATAAAAAGAGTATATCTACGTTTTAAGCCTAATAAGTCATATAACTTTTATATAAGATGACATGTTAACAAAATACAAGAAGCTCTTCGGTAGGGCGTGTTATAAGCGATGTAATTAATAAAAAACATTCATTCGTATACTTACATCTTATATATCATTAATTATGCTTTTGATATGTACTGGTTAATCGATCATCCACAAAGGTATAACATCAGTACGTACGATGAGGACAAATTTTAAATTTGCACCAAGTACATATGTGCTAGTTTCTGAGAAATTTCGCGAACACAACAAAAATCACGAGTGAATTTAACTTTGATGTAATGGACGACGCAGCAAAATCACGAGTGAATTTAACTTAGATGGAAAATTGGGTGGAGGATGACACTTTCCACAGCTGCTTGCATTAATCATTAATTTGGTCCATAAATAGTAGAACGATTATCCTATTCATTGGTCTTAAATAGTTTACTCTCACTCTCTTTTTTAATCAACAGTTTTTAATTTCAAGAGGAAAAGTTCATCAATAAATTTCTCAAAATAGTTTATAAAGCAGTTTATTTATATACAAAGGTCAAGTACATTATTATCTCAATACTCTGGTATCCATTCCCTCAAGTACTTATAATATAAACTCTCATATGATAACTACTTAGTACCTCTTTGGTTTTTAGTTGGAAATAGGGAAAGCAAGATTGATTTTAAATTAATTCCAATTCAACGTACTATTTTATAAATTGTGATCATTTATTTTTTACCATAGATTTAAACTCTAAATCAAACAGATATGCAGCTATTGAATTAACATTTAATATTATGATGTTTTCCAAACACCTTAAATTTGGTTGAGGTATTTTATATATATATATATATATATGTATTTAATTAAATGTACAATATTGAAATTGGAATATATATAGTTAAAAGTTAGAAAGAATATGGATATGCATGCGGATGAGTACACCTTTTTGGTATGCAAAATTCCAAAACCCAAGCTTCCCTCTTATGCCGGTAATCTCGGAAGCAAGCAAGACCGCAAACTAGCACATACGCTGGCCCCTCCAACCCAACTCAGCTTCATTCAAACTACATGCCATTTGTCCATATCTGAGCTACTTGATTACCATACACATCAGCGATGAGATGAACAGTCATCCCCAATATAAGGTTAAACCTTCATTAATACCAAAAGCTTGTTCCTTGACGTGAGTGACGTCAAAACCTCCCCCTCATTGATGTGTCCAAATTGCATGGAAAATTAACAAAAACCATACATGTCCAACACGTGTACGGTAAAGATGGCCTGCATTAATGCAAGGTCAATGATACCTTGAAGATATACATAATAACATCTTACATGTCACAAGTCCAGTACTTATCATACACCCAGGCTCAATTATTATCATCACTAGCTGATATTTGCAAGGAAGTAGAAGGGTAGTTTCGGTAACTTAACACACGCCTCTTAGCTGGCCTTTATAAAGAGACGAGTGTTCCACATGATTGTTACGCTTGTTAACTAATCGGTTTCTATTCGAATCATATCCCAACGGATTATTTCTTCTCAACCTATTGTCTTCTGATCCTTATTCCTTTTTCAGAAAAACGGCAAGGCAAGGTAAATCCAATCATCTTTTCGTTATTCCGTTACACTAAATTATTAATTTATTATTATTTTTTTCAAAAATGAAGAATAATCGATCTCTGAGAGTTCTCTCTAGCGATATATATACATCTATGCTCTCAACATTAATCTCATTCCCTCTCCATTATATAAATGTGCAATAATGTTCATGTCTCAGCATGCTGGATGCAATAACTTTAATTTTTTATTTTTTATTTTTTATTTTTGTGATTGATGCAGTGGTGGAGTATGGAGAATGCGAACACGTGTGGATTAGGGAGAACGAAATCGGATCAGCTAGTTGAATCGGTGGTAGCAGCGATGAAGTCGCCGGCAGCATCAAGTAGTGAATCAATAGGTGGTGGAAACTTGTCGAGGAAGTCAAGCCGGATGATGATGACGGCGTCACCAGGTGGCGGGAAAAACACACACATAAGGAAGGCAAGGAGCGCACAGTTGAAGGTGGAATTGGATGAGGTTAGCAGTGGAGCGGCTCTTAGTAGAGCTTCCAGTGCAAGTTTGGGACTCTCATTCTCCTTCACCGGCTTCACTATGCCTCCGGACGAAATCGCTGACACCAAACCTTTCAGCGATGATGATATCCGTAAGTTCTCTAACTATAATTTGTCAAGAATCTTATTATGCTTTTCATTTAATAGTTTATCGTTTCTAATTAAAATTTGATCACTAGCTTGTTGCAGTATAAACTAAACTAGTAATAATTAATTAATAATTAACATTATATATTATTATGTTTTAATTAGTGGATTTAAATCGTTTTTTATTTTTACTTTATCATTGTGAGGTTATATATATACTTTAGGATTATCACTTTTTGTCGGTGAGAGATAATGAGAGAGATAAGAATTTTTTTATACAAACCAACATGAATTACAATTCATATAATAATGAAAAAGAAAGAAAGAAAAAAATGTAATGGAGAAAAATTGAAAAATATAAATTATTATATATATTAGTGGCATGAATAACTCTTCTGGAAAAAAATTGGCATACTAAGCCTCGAGCCTATAGGAGGTGATGGAAGGCTTTTACACACTTTTTTGAGATGTTCACGAGTTTTATATGGTACGTTTTGTTTGAGATTTTGGTCTTTTAGGAACAAAAGGTTGCAAATGCTCAACAATATGTCTTGTGTGTCATCACGGTAACCACAAAATATACCCTTTTGGGATTGAGGTTTGCTCTAGTGTCTTGATGATTACCCTTCAGTCTTGTTTTTACCTTCTAAAATGACAACACCTATATTATATATTATGCATCTAAAAGAGTAACCTCTGTTTGAGGACAAGACAAATGAAGTAGTAATATAATTTTCCCCCATTATGGGTCTTAATTTTATATTTTTAAATATAAACTTACATTGTTCTGCACAAAAAAATCAAGAATTTAATTTAATATATTATTAACATGTATAATTTTTAGCTTTATTGATCAGTTTTGTGTTAATGAAACTAATTCAGAACCCGTTTGGAGTGGTTACGAGTTTTTAATTTTTTGTTTTAAAAAAGTTTCAATCAAGTTATTATCACTCAAAACTAAAAATTAAAAATGTTTATCATATAAAAAAGTGTTGTAAAAAATATAAATAATAGATATTACCAATTAATATAACCACTCTTGATTTATTTTCCTAGAATAGGTTTGTTCTTTTGTAATGGTACATTAGTAATTGTTGTCTTGTATTGATCCTTTTAGAGAACGAAATGAAAAATGTTTTTGAGAATTTGATTTTTCCACACTCAATCTTGATATATCTTCTTTTGCTCTCACTTTTTCTTTTTATCTTTTTCTTCCTTTCCCATCATATCTTTCTTACATTCTTTCTCTTTTATTATTTTTATTATTTTTCTCCTGTCCACACTCCTCACACTTAAATTTTGAGTGTGAAAATATTTTTTTTTCCTTCTCGGGATAATATTTTAAAACATTCATGTCTTAGTCCTATAAAAATAACTAATTGATTATGGTATCTAGTATTTGCAAGTACTTGCAAGCTTTTATTAATCGATTCAACATATTCCCATAAAACCTTAATTCACTTTCCTTTTTTTTACTCCCTATAGCACTCTAGCAATTAAGTATTTGTTTATATATGTGTGTGTGCGCGTGTGTGTTTTAGTCATTTGTATTGAGTTACGTGGAGGTGTGTCATAGTGTCGGGTCCAATCCAACCAACCAGTCATCCACCTCTAACCACCAACCCATGATTAATTGTCCAAAAAACAACTAACTCACAATAGTTCCCAGAACCGAAAGAACCAAATCAAACAGTAGTAATGGCCCCTGTCTGATTCACATCTTCACAACTATCATGCGGGAAGACATCAGACAGACCCGTTTTGTAGACTATCAGCTTATTTGGGTATAACTTCTGCAGAAGTATTTTTAGGTGAAAAAAATAGCATGAATCAAAGAGCTCAAATGCATTTAATTTCTTCATAAGTTAAAATTAGTCTTTGTAGACCACCTACTCCAAAAGCTCTCTCATTTAACTTCTCCAAAAGTAACTAATTTTAATTATAGAGAAGTTAAATACATTTGACCTCTTTGATACATGTTATTTTTTTCATCTAGAAGTACTTCTTCTGCAGAAGTTCCACCCAAACAGACTCTACCACAATTAATCGCATTTTTAGGTCCTCGTATAATTGGACATAGTCTTCCTTTTTTGTGGGAGAGTACATTGATTGTCTCATTATTCTTGGGCCCTTCATTAAATTTCTGGTTGACTTTTCTTCATGGCTATGTCAGATCAGTTTGACTTACTATGTCAAGTGGTCATGATCAGTGCTTTATCACTTAGACTTTTATGACCTGTGACTACTGTGCCTTTGTTTTTAAGGAATATCATGCGGTGCACAATGATACGATCCCTCTGAAGCTTCAAGCATCATGTGTAGGTTTTCACAAATAATCATTTTTTGATATTTGTCCTGCTAAGCAAACACTACCATGTGTTTGTTTGAGGAGCACTTACTCATGAACATGCATTTTTAATTAAATTTGTAGCACATAATTGCACACACTAAGTGAAACTACGTACTAATTACCTGGTAATTAAAGGCTTCTGCATGAAAAAAATCTTTTTTCCTTTTAGTGATTTATATAAAAGGGGTTATTATTTATGTTGCAGCTGAGGATATAGAAGCCGGAAGTCATAAGCCAAAGTTTCAAACGGAACCTACTCTGCCAATATATCTGAAGGTAATATATTTTAAGTGTCAAAAAGTATATATCTGTCCCACTTCAATCCCTGCCTGCACCTATGACCTACCTATGCCGGTACTGTACAATAGTAGAGCATGAGTTTGATTTAGTGCTATCTATTTGGGCAGGCAATGGTGAAGCTTCATTTAGCGATCAACGCCACCAATAGAACATGGCTAACAATATAGCATGGTCAGGTTCAGTCTTGTACAAAGTTTCATTTCATGTGACGTCAATGTACAAGACTACCCCTTCTTTCCAGTTAACCAGAGAAATGATAAGTAGCTAGTACAGTAGATGCACAACATATATGCCTAACTTGGTACTAAAATCTTTCGAATATTGCTTTTTGATGATGCCTACAACAGGGCATCAGCACATTAATTTTATTTACCATACTCTTGAGAAAGACCTAGTTGGCTTGGAACCCATCTGGCTTTGAGGATTTAGCTATATGTGAGGCTTTATAACATGGTTTTGCTGAGAAAGAAGGGTATGAAAATATGAATAGTTAGACACAATTTTCATAGCTACAAAAAAAAAAAAATGCCTTGGTGCACTGAGCTTATTTTGTGCTTTATTTTAAGTTTTACTATGGTTTGTAATTCTTATTCTGGAATCTGCAGTTCACGGATGTGACATACAAGGTAGTGATTAAAGGCATGACGACAACTGAGGAGAAAGATATCTTGAAGGGGATCACTGGTTCTGTAAATCCAGGGGAAGTTTTGGCATTGATGGGTCCCTCAGGGAGTGGAAAGACATCTTTGTTAAATCTGCTTGGAGCCAGGGTAAATCATACCACAATAGGTGGCTCTATCACTTATAATGACCAACCATATTCCAAGTTCCTAAAGAGCAGGTAATAATCCAACGACTGAGTTGACTTACTTATATACCACTTTACCAAGTCAATTCTTAACAAGTCAAAGATTATAAATGTAGCAACAAAACTCGCGTAGTTTTTTGCAAATCTAGATAAGTAGTGCTTATTTTTTTTTTCTCGAATGATCTTTATATTTGTCTCAAACCATGTGAAAGTTACCTCAGTTTCGTGTATATATATAGTACTTACATGAAGTGTGCATTTGGCAGGATTGGATTCGTGACACAAGATGATGTTCTGTTTCCTCATCTAACTGTGAAAGAAACATTGACATATGCAGCCCGCCTAAAGTTGCCAAATACATTAACGAAAGAGCAAAAGGAAAAACGAGCTTTAGATGTCATCGTTGAGCTGGGCTTGGAGAGGTAAATGCTTCCATCCATGAAAGTTAGCATCCTAATAATTATGAGCATCAAAGTCATAATCATAGAAAGAGCATAGTAAAGAATATACCTTTTATCAATTGAATATGGGTTGACAAATATTATGTTATTAATTATTAACTATAAAAGCCAATCAATATAAATTGGTTATATTAAAACAGGTGCCAAGACACTATGATAGGAGGTTCCTTCGTTAGAGGAGTATCCGGTGGAGAGAGGAAGAGAGTTTGTATCGGCAATGAGATCATAATCAACCCTTCTCTTCTGTTTCTTGATGAACCAACTTCTGGTTTGGATTCTACAACAGCCTTGAGGATAGTTCAGATGCTACAAGACATAGCAGAGGTACGTATTTGTTCTCATTCTATCCTTTTAAGATTAATGAGATTGAAAACTAGCATCCAACCATCACATACAAATAAATAATATCAAAGTTTCTTTTGGAAACATCATATCAAACAAAAAAGTTTTAGATCACATTCAAATAACCCAAAGTTAAAAAGAGGGAAAGAATAAAACTTAAGTGTGCCAGTATCATTATTCCAATTGACCATCTTGGCAATGGCATCCTTCACAAACTCAATTCTTCTCACATTACTAGTGCTTCATGTAAGTGGCAGAGTTAGCCATTAAACTCACCACATGGCAAGAAGATGTCAGTTAGACTGTTGTTTTGTCCAATCTGGTTTTAATCTATTCATAAAAATATCTAATTCTATGCATGCTTTGTAATAACCGGTTAGATATTTTCATCATCACTTAAACCTTTATCACTGACCTTCCAATCTTAATGACAGGCTGGTAAAACTGTAGTGACAACAATCCATCAACCATCAAGCAGACTCTTCCATAAATTCGATAAATTGATCCTTCTAGGAAAAGGGAGCTTGCTTTACTTTGGAAAAGCATCGGAAGCAATGGACTACTTCCAATGCATAGGGTGTACGCCTCTTATTGCCATGAACCCAGCAGAGTTTTTATTAGACCTTGCAAATGGAAACGTAAACGATATTTCTGTACCATCAGAGTTAGATGATAGAGTGCACATGGGAAATGCAGAAGCTGAAACACGGAATGGGAAACCATCAGCAGCAGTTGTACAAGAGGTAAATTCTCATTATTAATTTTGATATCATTTGATTGGAAAAAACACTTGTGAGTAAAAATTTTCCCATCTAATTTTGCTAGTATCTGGTGGAGGCATATGAGACTCGAGTTGCAGAAACAGAGAAGAAAAAGCTAATGATTCCTATCCCCCTTGATGAAGAACTGAAGTCTAAGATTTGTTCTCGTAAAAGACAGTGGGGTGCAAGTTGGTTTGAGCAATATTTCATATTATTTTCAAGAGGATTCAAAGAACGGAGGCATGACTATTTCAGCTGGTTGAGAATCACCCAAGTTATATCCACTGCAGTCATCTTAGGATTACTCTGGTGGCAATCAGATGCTAATAACCCAAAAGGTCTGCAAGACCAGGTAAACTATATCTAAAGCATAAACAAGTTAATTTCAAGTATAACTCATGATTTTTCTTTTCTAGCAAAAAACATTTTGGTAGTTTACATCATTCATTCTTCACTTTTATTCACTGCAGGCAGGACTGCTTTTCTTTATTGCCGTCTTTTGGGGATTCTTTCCTGTCTTCACTGCAATATTCACATTTCCTCAAGAGAGAGCCATGCTGGCTAAGGAACGAGCAACAGATATGTACAGATTAAGTGCATACTTCGTGGCTAGAACTACAAGTGACATTCCACTAGACCTAGTATTACCAGTGCTTTTCCTCCTCGTTGTTTATTTCATGGCTGGCTTGAGACTGAGTGCAGGGCCTTTTTTCCTTAGTATTCTTACAGTTTTTCTCTGCATTGTGGCAGCTCAGGTATGCATTGTATTTTAGAATCCAACTACTAAGAAAATAACAAATTAACCATAATGGCCTTCAGTTCTAACTTTCTAATTACAACTGATTTTGTGAATCAGGGACTTGGACTTGCTATTGGGGCTACACTAATGGACTTGAAAAAGGCAACAACTTTGGCTTCAGTGACTGTGATGACATTCATGCTGGCTGGAGGTTTCTTTGTGAAGGTAAACTTTAATGAACCACTTTTCCTTGGGATGCAAAATCCACATTTCTTGACATTTTCCCAGTAAATTTTGGGCTCAAGGGACTAAATTGGTTTATTGATCTATGACTCAATGTGTTAAAATTCAATAACAGTAGAAGTAACTGACACGTGCTCTTAAATTTGACAGAAAGTCCCCATATTCATATCTTGGATTCGGTACCTATCTTTCAACTACCACACGTATAAACTTTTGCTGAAGGTGCAATATGAACACATTACACCTAGCATAAATGGGATCAGAATTGACAATGGTTCCACAGAGGTTGCTGCTCTGATAGTCATGGTTTTTGGTTACCGTTTATTGGCATATCTTTCTCTGCGGTGGATGAAACTTCAAGCTTGAAACTATCTAGGCACAGTGAGTTAGAGATGCACTTCCTCTGTACTAGGAAGAGTGATATTGAATGACGGCACATAATTAATTATATCATAATTGTTCCAACTTCCAAGCAAAGCGCCATGCATTCATTGGTTACACTTACAGCATCTGGTACTTTGTCTAATCTTGTGTATATTGTTTCATTTGGCATGTTGAAGCAACAAAGGCATGTTGAATGTTATTACAAGCACATCAGTACGGGGAGAATTCAGAGAATAGATGTCGTTTTGTTTTTTTTTTTTTTGGCAAACTAATAAACTCTTAGAAAGGAACCCTTCTTAATTATTGTTAGAGGTGTTTCATTAATTGATCATGCTCGTAACTCAGGTAGTTAGCATTGAAGATGTTTATGCCACATGTTTGTAAGTTTCAAGAATTAGAGGTGACTAGATATGGACCTAAGTTGGGCAGATGAAAAAATGATTTTACAAATTTTTTTAATAAAGGTTAAAATATTAAGTATATTAAATATAGATATAATAGAATCGGTTTTTCTAACCTGTGCAAGGATAAGAAAATAAAAGTGGAAAGATTTTATTGGAAATTGTAACTTTTAATATTACCAATGCATTGAATATTGTAGTAGTTGCAATTTCCAATAAAACATTTCCTCTTTTGTTTTCTTATCCTGTGCAAGGGTTGCACATGTTAGAAAAACCCTAATAGAATTTATGTTTTAATATTAAATTAAATGAAAATTATATTTTTCGGTGTTCAAAACGTTTATCAAACATGTAATGTATGTATGCATAATGTATTAAGCATGAAGGATGAAGGACGTGTGTAGTAATTTTTGAAATTATGTTAAAATGACATTGAATCTACGTTTATAGTAACACCATCAGTAGTAAACGTACTTTGGCTTACCCAAATAAAAAAGTAAACGTATTTTAGAGTGTGCACCTAACGGATTTCCAAACACACTATATGTCTCTATATTCGATTTGAAATCTTCCATGCTAAGTTTAAATTAAAACATTGTAAATTAATGTTTCAAAAACTAAATTAGAAATTAAATAAATGTAATTAATTCATGATTGGTTATAGGGCTCACTAGTTATATTTTTTCTAAAAGAATAAAAGAATAATTTTAGTATAACTGGAATAACCATTAAACCCAACCAACCATAAACATACTCCACATTACAAAAATAATTACAATAGACATCAAAGTCTTTGTCGTAGTTATTTTAATGCTATCTTAGTTTTTTTTATTGATTGTACTTAAAAGGCATATACTTAAATAAGAATTACTCAAGATTGTGTCTTTATCTCTTTACTATAATCATATCCTCTTATTTAGGAAAAGAAAAAGATTTAAATCTTTTTTAATAACATCACATATAAAATAGTAAATACTTATTGTCTTAATATACTCATTTTATAAAAGCAAATCTATCCAAGAATCCATAGATTCACGACAAAAAGTCCCGGATAAATCCACCCGTAACTCTATGGGCCCAAAATTAACAAAATCTATTACATTCACTATTTAAGGTTATGGGCCCAAAATTAACAAAATCTATTACATTCACTATTTAAGGTTTTTCCTAACTTCGCGTCAATACATTTTTAAACTTTCATGGTTAAAATAGGTAAGCAAAAGATATCACTGTATTGTGAAGATCGTCCATTCCTCTTCTATTCTTCTCATTCTCCATATATAAGTCCCAACAACCAACGATCACTATATATCCTTCATTCTTTACTTCTTCTCCTTCATCATCATTTTCTTGCTTATTCAATATGATTCTCCCTCTCTTCCTTCCTACCTACCAATTTCCATGTTTTTTCCTTTGATGATACATTATTCCTATGTTCACATCCATATAACACAAACCCAATTAAAGTTTAATTGCCCAATTACAAAGTGGAAAGGAAGATGGATAACTCCATGAGATTTGGATTGATGGCTGTTTTTGCTGTGTCCGGAAGCATGGTGTTCTTGGTTCATCAACTCCACAAACGTCTACTATCTAACTTCATGAAGGAATTTGAGTGTGAAATGGGTGTTGACTTATACCCAAATGGACACAAGAATTTGGGTAGTATATATAGTTTCTATTCTTTAAATTTTTAATCTTTTTTTTTTTTCACTTGAATTGAATTATAATTTCCCTACATAAAAGCATTATATCATATATATATCATATAGTTTTGATTTGGTTTTGCAAGGCTCAGAGAAACATCAAGCAAAGAAGAAGGTGCGGTTTGCAAAACAGGTGATGGAAGTTCAATTGGAGAACAAGAGTGATGGTAGAAACGTGACAAGGGCACAACGGGTGAAGGGTGGGGAGAATTTGGTCATGGAGAATATTCAGGAATGCAGGCGTGGCCCAAAATTAGAGGACATGATGCCTCCTAACAGGGCAGTTCTATACAGGGGTATTATGAAATATAGGACTCTCTATAGGACACTTCATTAAGGAGAAATACTTTGTTAGTTATGGGCTCCTCGGTTGATGTTAAGATGATTCCAAGAGAAAATTAGACATACAGAAAGTGGTTTTCAATGTTTTTTGTTCAGTTTTTTTTTTAATTAATCTGAGTAAGGGGTGGCACACAAATTCGGGTTACGAATCTGTAATTAAATTCCATAAAATTTTGTATATTGTCAATAAAGTTGCTTGTTGAAATCGGTTTCATATTGACCAAAAACAAAATCGGTTTTGTTGTTGTTGAAAATTATGGAACCAGTCACCCAGTAAAAAAAAATCGATACTACAATATTTGTTATGAAAAATTGTTAATTTTAAAACAAAAAAACAGTGTTTCTGTAATACTGAATACTCGTTACTCATCTCTCTATTGCTTTCACTTTTTCTTTTTTATTAAAATAGAGAATAATTAATCATTTATTCTTAGTTGTTTGTATTGAACTAGTGTGATACCCGTGCAACGCACGGGCTAACAGTAATGACTATAAAAATTAGCAATTAAAGATTGGAGATTGCAGTTGAATGTAGTTAAGGTAGAAAGATATAAATATTTGATGAATGAATTATGTAAAAATGACGTACTACATCATATGAAAGTTGTTTTACTTTTCATAATTTTTTAAACACTTCCTTGTACACTACATTTTTAGTTACTATTGATGATGCCATGTTGTCATCACATATTACAATCTTCAACCCCTTTGAGCTTTTTACTCGGGATACAACAACATATAATTGACCATGTGAAAACACATGTCGAGGTAAGTACACGCCCACTCTTGATAGAGTTTGCCCTTGGCTTTTGTTGATTGTCATTGCAAATGATACACACAATGGGAATTGTCGACGCTGGAACTTGATAGGAGTTAGATGATCAGATGGAACCAAGTTCATTCTTGGAATGTGTACAATACTTTCACTTCTTTCCCCATTAACAACTTTTGCACCAATAACATTCACTCCAAGCTCTTCAACAATTAATCTACTCCCATTACACAAACCAGCTGACATGTCAATATTTCTCATCAGCATAACTGGGGCCCCCTTTTTTAGTACTAACTTATGGTCTGGCATGCCGGAACACCTTATACTATTAAGAAACTCCGTTGTCAACCAATTTGCCTCTACCCCTGTATCTTCGTCGACCTTCCAAATTGAGTCACAACTGAGATATGTTTTCTCATCTCCAGGTACCATGGACATAACAAATTGGTTAACTGTTTCTACAATATCTAATGTTGGAGCAAGGATGGCCTTATCCTGGAAGAAAGAGGAGCAACCATAATTGGAAAGTATATCTGGATATGTGAATTTGACAATAGCTTCAATTGGATCACCTGAGTGGGTGAGTGACATATCTGGTGCTATTTCAATATCAGCTTCTCCATCCACTGAATTCCCTAAATCTCCATTCCCGAGTGCAAGAAGCCATTCGGCAAAATCTTTTAAATCATTTATTGGAACAACGTTATTATCACATTTGAGCCTTATGTTTTCTGTTAGGCAGAGGACGTTACAATGCTTCCACAAGTATGATGAGTTAACTGTAGACATCACTATGTCCGCTCGATTACCTCTTGGAATAACAGGTAATATTTGTCGAAAATCTCCACTTAGGACAACAACCTTTCCCCCGAATGGTTTGTTTAGGCTATCAGGGACAGTAAATCTCATGATGTCTTTAAGTGTACGATATAGTGCCTCAAATGCCCACTTGTTAACCATGGGGGCCTCATCCCATATAATAAGACTTATATGTTGAAGCAACTCTGCCTTCAAACTACCCTGCTTTATTGAACAACATGAATCCTCATTCAATGACAGTGGAATTAGGAATTGTGAATGTGTTGTTCGCCCACCAGGTAATAATAATGAAGCAATGCCACTGGAGGCGACATTCAATACAACTTTTCTCTCAGAGCGAAGTCTGAAGCTCAACGTTTTCCATAAAAAGGTCTTTCCTGTTCCTCCATGGCCATACACAAAGAAGAAAGCACCGACATCTTTTTGGACTGCATCGATGACTTGTTCATATATCCTTTTCTGACCAGTGTTTAATTTTGTGATGCATGGATCATGGGACCTCTTCATCTCAGAAGCATCAAAATTCTTTCATTGAATAGCAAGATATATATTTGAAAATTGGTGACTGGAGGAGGTATCAGGGAAGGGTATCGGTGCATAATCTCGCAACGACTTTCCATTTGCTTGTAACAAATTTTCAATCTCAAGTAAGCAAAATTGTTGTAACTGATCAGTTGGAATTTGCAAATCTGAAATATAAGTAATTGTTACATATATGTAAAGGTTAATTTATATGTTTCTTGAATATCATTAACAATGGAAAAACATAAATGTGTTTGCGTAGTTACCTGGACAGTTCAATCTCTTGCGTTTACAAAACAAATACAAAACAAATACTACTAATGAAATTCGGAGTAGTCAATGTTCAAACCAAGTTCGAATGATTTTTTTTCGGCCATAAGAGATAATGAATATGTTGGGAGAAACAGGAATGGAAAGGTGAACGGAGGAAGTGGGAACTGGGAAGACAGATTTCTAAACCTGGATAGTGATGTGCAACTTAAAATTAAATGTACATAGTTGTAAAGTTTCTTTGATTTGAGTTTGAGTAGACATATTAAGAGAAAGTGTCATTGGGATAGGTGTAGGCTTTGAGAATTCTCATGCTCAGGAAGAAATATAAATTCGTAATATTAATTGATGAGAGGATTTGTTACATTCCAAATGAAGGCTAGCAAGGCTATATATACAACTAGAATATGGCAAAAAAAATTAATCAAATTCTGTTACTCATGCAGGAGCAATACAGAGAGAAAAATCTTCCTAGGATCCTATGCAATTAGAATGAAATCAATAAGGAATATTCTGCATAACAAACTTTTGTCCTAATCTAATAGCCCCCCTCAAGTGGGACTGTGAACATCACAAAGGCCCAACTTGGATACAAAGGAACTAAAAGAAGCTGAGTGAAGAGGCTTGGTAAAAGCATCTGCTAGTTGAGAAGTGGAAGGAACGAGTAGTAGGTGAATAAGGCCAGATTGAATCTTTTCACGAACAACATGACAATCAATTTCTATATGCTTGGTCCTTTCATGAAATGTGGGATTATGAGCAAGGTGTATGGTTGATTTGTTATCACAGAAAACTGAAGCAGGAGAATGCAAGACAATTTTGAAATCATCAAACAAATAAGACAGCCACTGGATTTCACATGTCAGACTAGCAAGAGCACGGTATTCAGCTTCAGAAGATGATCTGGAAATTGTAGATCGCTTCTTAGATTTCCAAGAGATGAGGGAAGAACCAAGGAATATGCATAAACCGGTGATTGATTTCCTAGAAGTGGGACAACTTGCCCAATCAGAATCTGCAAAGGCAGACAACTTGAGAGATGCTGAGGAAGAATAAAAGAGACCACGACCAGGAGAGCCTTTGATATATCTGAGAACTCTTGTTGCAGCTTGATAATGAATATCCAAAGGTTTAGAAACAAATTGACTCAATTGCTGAACAGCATAGGAGATATCATGCCTTGTTGTGAGATAAATCAAACGACCAATGAGGCGTCTATAAGCAGATTCATCACTGTAGGGAGAACCAAGATTATTATGGAGTTTGAAAGATGGACTGAATGGTGTGGAAGAAGGTTTAGCAGCAAGAAAACCAGCATCTTCCAAAATGTCCAAAGCATATTTCCTCTGATTCAATATAATGCCTTTGCTGGATCGAGTAACTTCAAGATCCAAGAAATATCTCAGATTGCCAAGATCTTTAATTTTGAAAAACTTGTTCAACTAAGCTTTAATGAAATCAATTTCAGCTTTGTCATCACCTGCTAAAATTATGTCATCTACATAAACAAGTAGAGCAATAAAATGAGATGAGGATGACTTAATAAACAGAGAATGATCAGCAGTAGATTGAATGTATCCCATGGATATAAGAGCAGAAGACAATTTGGAATACCACTGCCTACTGGCTTGTTTTAATCCATAGATGGATTTATGAAGTTTGCGAACTTTAGAAGCGGAAGTTGAAGATGAAGAAATGGATAAACCAGGGGGAAGAGTCATATACACTTCCTCATCCAAGTCACCATGCAAGAATGCATTATGGACATCAAGCTGCTGTAAGTACCAACCTTTGATGGCTGTTAATGCTAGCAAAACTCGAACAGTAGTAAGTTTGGCAACAGGGGAATAGGTTTCAAAGTAATCAACACCCACAGTCTGACTATAACCTTTAGCCACTAATCTGGCTTTGTACCATTCTATGGTTCAATCAGCAAGATATTTAATTTTGTAGACCCATTTTCACCCAATAGGCTTCTTTCCTGGTGGTAAATCAACAACAGACCAAGTGTGATTCACCTCAAGAGCTGCAAGTTCAGATTGCATTGCCAAATTCCAACAATCATATTGAGAAGCTTGAGTGTAGGTGTGTGGTTCAAAATTGGTGGAAACAGAAAGACAAAATTGTCTATACAATGGAGAACAAAGATCATAAGTTAGTGTGGAAGAAAGGGGATGAAGTGGAGAAATACCTTAAGAGGGGTTGGTACAACCAGTAGGAGCAAGAAGACTGCAGTGATAATCCTTGAGATATGATGGAGGCTGCCTGGGACGAGTAGAGTGTCTTGTAGAAGCAAGATCAGTGGTGGAGGCAGTTTGAGATCGTTGTTGTTCAAAGGGAACAGAAGAAGAAACAAAGGTGTCTAAAATAAGGGGGAAGAAGGAAGGTTAGCAAGTTCCAAATCAGGTAAAGAAGGAAGAGGAGCAACGGTTGGGATCTGGGATAAATGAGATGGAGAAGAAGAATTGTGGTGATTACCTTGAAAGGGAAATGTAGACTCATGAAACACAACATTCCTGGAAAAGAAAAACTCATGAGAAAGAAGATCATAAAGAAGATAACCTTTGACACCTTCTTTATATCCTACCAAAACTGACTTCTTGGCCCTGGGTTGAAATTTTGATCTGTGAGCTTGTAAAGTAGATGCATAGGCAAGACAACCAAATGTTTTTAAGTGAACAAGGATGGGGGGTTGGTTGTGAAGGAGCTCATATGGAGTTTTATGCTGAAGAATGGGAGTAGGGAGTCTATTTATTAAGTGGACAGCGTGTTGAATGGCAAAGTTCCAGAAATTGTTAGGCAAAGAAGCTTGAAAGAAGAGGGCTCTAGCAGTATTTAAGATATGTTGATGCTTCCTCTCAACCACCCCATTTTGTTGGGGAGTCTCAACACAAGTCTTTTGATGAAGAATGCCCTTGGAGGAATAGAAATCATGCATGAGAAACTCACTTCCATTATCTGTTCGGATGCATTTTAATTTTGTTTGGAATTGATTTTCAATAAAAAGGATGAAGTGAGTAAGGTGTTGTCTTGTTTCAGATTTTGATTTCACCATAATAGTCCAAGTGAAACGACTATAATCATCAACCAAGGTTAAGAAGTACTTGTGTCCAAAAATAGATGGTATGGAGTAAGGTCCCCAAATGTCAGCATGCAACAATTCAAAAACACAACTGGATTTTGTATTACTGATAAAATGTGGCAATTTCTTTTGCTTAGTAAGGTGACAAATGTCACATGGAACATCAAGCTGTTTATAAGAAACAAAAGGGAATTGGGAAGCTAGACTTCTGTGTGTAGAGTTTGACAGATGACCCAATCTATTGTGCCAGAGGATGGAATCAGAAATGGCCTGGGAAGCTGTGTTGCCAACAAAAAACTAGGTGGGCTGGGAACTTGTGGCTGGTTCTCTGATTATCACATACAATCCATGCTGAAATTTAGCTGTACCAATCATCTTCTTGGTGAAATTCTGCAGAATTGAACAATGGTCAATATAGAATTCTAGATGACAATTAAGAGAATGAAAAAGTTAAGACACAGAAATTAAGTTAACACTGAAGGAAGGAACACATAAAACACTGTGAAGAATTAATTCATCCAACAATTTGACACTTCCAGAAATGGATGCAGTAACATGAAAACCATTAGGCAAAGTAATGGAGATAGGCGAAATGGTTTTATGTGAAAGAAACTGACTCATGCTATGTGTAATGTGATTGGTTGCACCTGTGTCAAGAACCCAGGTATTGAAATTTTTACCAGAAGCAGAAGTGAAATTCATTGCCAATGGAGAAGAAACAGCTGAATTGGCTGAATGAGATGAAGACTGAGTGGGGGTTTTAGATTGTTGTAAAAGGCCCAACAATTCCTGACATTGTTCTTGAGTGAATCCAAAATTGGAGTTGTGAAAGTTGCAATTAAAATCTGTCTCAATAGCATTGACAGCAAAACTTGCACCCCTGCCACCTTTTGGTTGATATCCTGGAGGAAAGCCATGTTTAAAATAACTTGTGTCAACAGTGTGATTGTTCCTTCCACAATGTGTGCATATCTTAAAAAGCCCTTGTGTACGACCACCTCCTCTTCCTCTTCCCCTACCATAGCCTCCTCTTTTGGATCCAAAATGTTGCTGCTGCTGAAGGTGACTTTGAGCACCAACCTGATTTTGTGACAATGTCTTAGAATCTTGCTGGTGAGGGCTAATACTTGCAGCTAGCACCTTGGTATCATCATGTAAGGAAGGCTGGTTGAGGTGTCTCTCTTGTTGTCCAACCAAGGAAAAAGTCTTGCTTAATGAGGGAAGAGGATCCATAAGCATAATTTGTGGGCGCACATGGGTGTATTAATCATCCAGGCCTCTGAGAAACCTTATCACTACATCTTGTTCTCTGTATGTATGCAAAGAATCTATTGCTCCACAGCTGTATGCTATTGCACATTTACATCTAGGGAGGGGTCTGAGGTTGTCAATTTCATCCCACATTTCTTTAAGTTGAGTGAAGTATTCAGCTACCTCGAGACTTCCTTGATGGAATTTGTACAAATCTTCTTGTATTTGGGCAATACGAAACACATCTCCTTGTGAGAACCTCTCTTTTAAATCCTTCCACACCTCAGAGGCAGAGTCTAACCACTGAATGGATTTTACTAATTTTTCAGAGATTGAATGTTGAATCCATGAAATAACCATAGTGTTACATCTGCACCATGGTTCGTATAGAATACTTGATGAAAGTGGGGGAGTAAGGCTGCCATCAATGAACCTCACTTTGTGCTTGGACATTAAAGCCATCTTCATAGCTCTTGCCCATGTGTGATAATTCTTTCCATCCAAAAGAGGAGTCACCAGCACCAATGAAGGGGTTTCATTTGGATGCAGGTAATATGGGTTATAAGGATTGGAAGCAAAGTCAGCACAACACTGGTCTTCCATGATTAAAAAAAAGGAAAGGGAAGAATATTGAAACAAATGATAAGGAAAAAAAATACAGTGATGGAAACCAGAGCTATGTACCATGTAGGCTTTGAGAATTCTCATGTTTAGGAAGAAATATGAATTCGTGATATTAATTGATGAGAGGATTTGTTACATTCCAAATGAAGGCTAGCAAGGCTATATATACAATCAAAAAGATTTGTTTTGACTCACGTAGAAGCAATAAAGAGAGAAAAATCTTCCTAGGATCCTATGCAATCAATAAGGAATATTCTGCATAACAAACTTTTGTCCTATTCTAAATATATTAATGTAATAATAGGTGCAAATCCAAAAGAAGAAATTATGCTATGTCTAGGTGGAGGGGGAAGTTTCCTGTAGTTCTCGTAGCAAGCTTGCAGGGACATGATGGTGGTCTTCCAAAAAAATGCATTTACAAATTATAAATTTAGTTGGAATGGAACTAATTGCATTTACAATCATTTTTATTTTGTATGTTGTCTATTTACCATTTATTTCAAATCTATCTATCTATGATCTACTATCTATCACACTACTAAAGCTAACCTCATTCAATACGTGTTAAATTTTCTCATTTTATGATAAAATTCATTGTTTAATAAATTTAAAAATAAAAAAATTTTGAACAAATCATAAAACAAAACCTTGTCTCTATGTTTTATTTTTCACACGGCAAATACCTTCTCTATATATGCCAACTACATATGTGTTATGTTAAAAGAAATTTAAATCAAATTTCCAACCTCTACTCATGGGGATGTTAAATTTTTAGTTTTTTGGTTGTTAACCAACTGTTATACATCATCTACTTCAACTGAGTCAAAACACAAGACAGAGAATATAAAAGGACATCAAAATGGAACCAAGCTAACTAAACAATACATTTAATCTCGTATAATTAATTTTTTTAATTGATTATTTATAATTATTGTCACATTCGTCTATCAACAGATACCAATGTACTATCCTAAAAATTGAACACGTAATGACGGGAAGCTTATTATCTCCTTTCAAAAATCAATACAAAAATTGTAATCACATATGGCAATAAAATTATTCATTCATATAGAACTTCCTGGAGAACAATATTTAATTATTAAACACAACCTTGAAAGTACAATTTAAACTGAACAGTGCTCCAAAAAATAATTAAAAACTTAAAGGATTGTAAAATTATAGATGGAATACGGGATCATGTAGGATTGAAAATTTTTTCCACATGTGGGTTTGACAAAAAGGTTACATGAGGGTCGGTACACCCACATTGGAATACAGTCTTTGTGCTGTAAATTTCTTTTTACACCACTCTTTTTCACTCACACCACCCTTCTTTTATTTCTCAAAATACCCTCTTCAAAATACCATATGATTCGGGCCTGACCGAGAGTTACTCGACCAGGTCTGTACCCATGATTGACACCCGGACCGAGATCCATCCCATTTACCCAGTCGGGATACAACCCTCGGATGGCACCACCACCTCGGACCCCAGACACAAACTAATCGCCTATGATGTTCAACCAACCCAACTTAGGCCACCTACTAGGTTCAATCGTAATTAATGCGCCCCACGACCTTTTGATGCGGGCGACATGGCCACTGACCAAAGCGACCAGATTAGGTGGCTATTACAGGGGATTATGGCTGATTGTGACAGTCGTAATCATCTCTACTATCCCAGCTACGAGCCTACCCCCGCTACAGTAGCCACGACATCGTGTATATATAGGGAGGCCCCCTCCAAGGCCAAGGTAACTTCTCTACTCACTATTCACTCACATACTGTCACTGACTTGGGCGTCGGAGTGTCTTCTGCAGATACCCCATCGTTCTTCGTCGTCTGAGACCATTCCCTGGAGACCAACACTTCCCTCTAGCCACCACCTCCATCTCAGATTCTTACCCTGAATTCCCGTACTTACCTCGGCCTTGATCACTATCACCCTCCAATGTTGAATTGAGGTAATTTTTTCACATTGTGAACAGGGACGGATTTAGGGGGCAAGCAGGGGCCTTGGCCCCCCTCCCCCATTTTATTATAATACACATTACATAAAAAAAATAAAAAATTATCAATATATATGTAATAAATGAAAAAAAATTAAATAGAATGAGTGTGATACATTTAATTTTTATAATCCAAATTTTATTTTTTTTATTGAAATTTAGTCCCTTTAAGTGTTTTTTATGAAAAAAATTATTTGATACAAATATCATTTGTGATAAATTTTATAACATGAATGTACCATATATATAACTTAATTAAAAAATATGATGAATTTAACCAATATTTAATATTTATTATTAAAAAAAATTTCTCGGTCCCCCTTCATATGAATCCTGGATCTGTCACTGATTGTGAATCAGTGTTTCAAAAATCACCAGAAATTAGTTTTTGGTAGGTTCTTTTAAATTTCATTCTATAAACTAATTTATGTAAATTAAAAACTCTAAAAATTGTGTTCTCTCTTTCTACAATTCTTTTACTCCCCCCGACAATGAGACTTGAAACGACATTAACATGCAAATTCCACCAAGGTTGAGACTTTAGCAAGCAAGTGAAAAAAAAGAGACAAAAAGGGAGCTTGTAACAAATTATATATCAAAAAATGAAATGGAAAATAAAGATGAGAAAATGAATCGAAACACACAAATTGAAATCATGAAATTTAAACCTGTTTGGTCATATTCAGGTTTTTAAAAAATTCAATCGAGATTTTACAATTCAAAATTAAAAATTATTTTTTATGATTTTTAAAATGGATGTTTTAAAAATCATAAAAAGTGATTTTTAGTTTTTAGTTTTCAGTTGTAAAAATTTGGTTAAAATTTGTTGAAAATCAAAATCGAAAACTCGTAATCACCCCAAACAGACCCTTAAAGTAACTCCAATGAGAGTTGCTTATTATGCTTTTCTCATTTAAGCAACTTACAATTGATAGATACACCATTGGTGGGAGGTGCTTAACAAGCATTGGGTGCTTGTATAAGAGCGTCTCCAACGGGCCGGGAGTGCTTACACAGTTCTTAATTTTAAGAAATCCCATAAGCATCTCACTCCCCATTGGAGATTGATGACATGGAGTGCTTAAAAAAATTGAAGAACCTAGATGCTTGTGGAAGCAGCTGGATTTTTCAGGTCTTAGAAATAAAAAATAATAAAGAAATGCAAATTAACTGGATTGGGCAGGTGGGAATTCAAGTCAATTGGAAAAAAATCTTAAATCACAGGTTATTAAAGCAACTCCAATGGGAGTTGCTTGATATGAGTTGCTTAACTTAAAAACTATTATTTTAATATGGGTCCCACAAGTTGAGTTGCTTAATAATGGGTAAGCAACTCTTACCAATTTTTAAGTAACTCAACTTGTGGGACTCACATTAAAATAATAATTTTTATGTTAAGTAACTATTCTAAGCAACTACCATTGCAGTTGATCTTATAACCATATTAATAAAAAAGTACAAATTAATTATAAAAAATGAAAAAAATAAAGCTATAAAATTAAATTGCAGAAAGTGTAAAAAAGTTATATAAAATAAAAAAAGTACATAAAAAAATAGAAAAAATAATACACGATTACAATACACACACTACATTGTCTCCAACAAGAAGAGGCATGAAAATCAACCGGGAAAACATTAGATCGAATTGTCTCCATCAAGGTTTGCAACATGCACCGCCAACTCAAATAAGAAAAATGATGACATATAATTAGGCATGACAAACAAACCCGAACCCGTGGGTACCGACCCACCCTCACCCCGACTTTGACGGGGAAAACCCGCTTTGACCGGGTTTAAGTAAAACCCGACCTCGAACCCGCCCCGCCTTTAACGGGGGCGGGTTGGGGGTGTAAGATCCCGCCCCGCCCCGCCCCGATAGAATTATTAATTAATTTTAATCTGCTAATAGTTAAATAATAAAGGTAAACTTATATATTTTCCTTAAAATATAACAGTTCTTTAAGTTTCTTATTTTTTTAGGATTATGAATGTCTATATTTACGTGTTATTTAAATTAGAATATATTTGATATATATATATATAATTTATTTAAAAACATATATTTAAGTTATAAAAAATAGAGAAAAAATGAAAAATAGAGAAGATAAAATCCCCGCGGGTTTCCGCGAACCCGACGGAGACCCACGGGGATGAGGTTGAGTTTCATAATTTCGTACTCACTATTTTTAAACTCGAACCCGAACTCGCCCCGACTTTTACGGGGGCGGGGAGAACAAAATTCGCCCCCTACCCGCCCCGTTGCCATGCCTACATATAATGATGAGACACACTTAAAAATGATAAAAATTGAAGGAGGGGGAGCACAATTGGAGATTCTCTAAAAACACATTACCAAAAACTTGTTTATGATCCAATAAAAAATATTTTTACATAATATTTGTTTCTAACATGTTTTTTACAAATATTGGAAGCAAGATTCCAACACTTTAGAATTTTTTTAAAAGATTAATTCTAAGAATTTGTTTCCTGATGCATGTGAAAATTATACTTGAAACAAAGGCCACCCGCTTCACAAAATCCAAAATGTACTAGAATGAAATTTCCAGTATAACCATCCACGAAGGAAAAATAGAATGACAGTGAGATGGGGAAGAAGTAAGAGCGATGGACAAGGAGAGAGAGAAAAGACGGTGAACTCCCAGAAAATGTGCTCACGATCCTCTCCTGTCCAATTGTAGGTGCAATTTTAATCCTACTATCGTCATTTTTTTCATGCAAGTATTTTTTTTTATTTTTAATAGTTACGATTCTCTCCGATTAAAAATTAACTGGAGAGGATCCACGTCAGAAAAATGGAGGGTGACTTGTGGGAGAGGTTGACGGGACAGGTTGACGGGACGGAGGAAGATGGACAATTTAAAAAAATAATAATATTAAAGTAAACTTTAATAATAAAAAGGAAAAGGATGATATATGAGAAAATTTGGTGGTGTGAAAAGAAATCCCCCTTTTTCTTTGGTCATTAAAAGAAATCCCCCTTATCTTTACTAATTTAGGCCCTGATGTCTAAATGATAGGTCCGATAGCCCAACTAGAATCCAGAGTTGCCTTGACAATGAATCGTGGACAATTCAGCAATTCGTTTCTAATTTTTATTTCATCTTATTAGTCAGATCAAGAATGATATTAAAGTGTTGATGTTTTAGTTTCCATTATCTCATCTTGAATTATATCACTCTTCATCTTACTTACTGAATACCTAATTATTTTTGTGTTTTTCTATTGAGTTTTTGAAATTTTGATGTAAAATTTAATAAGTAACTGTACGGATTAAATACATATTTATACTAATGGTGTAATTTTTTTAATTTAGTTATGGTATAAAATATTTATTAACATGTATTAGTTCAAGTAAAAAAATATTTCCTTAAACATGTGATCATGATCATGAATTTAATCTCATAATTTATATATATGGAAAATATTGCTAGAAGAAATCTCTTACCTTCAACACTTGATCATATGTCAAAAACATTAACACCAGTTCTTTTTTAAAAAAAAAAATTACATACAAAAACATTTTTTATTTAAGGAGGAAAGGGATGAAAGAGTCAATTTGGCCGTCGACATTCTAGAAATATCTGCGCCCTGTAAAGATATTTGGATTTAGCAGTCAAAGTTTCAATTATTATCATGTTAGTTAATGTATTATTATTAGTACATATGAAATGGATAGGGTAACTTTCAAGCTTCTCCATATTTTAGAAATAATTCATGTTTATTTCAATTTAATTTTAGAAAATTTTTTTTTCATTATTAAATAGGCTATTTATAAAAAGGTATTAAAAAATAAACAAATTTAAAAAAAATTAGAAGTTAAGACTAATTTTTCTGTGTTTATTCTCATCTAACGATCTATTCGCTTATTTTAATTAGTGGATTTTTAATAATGATATACGCATATATACATTAGTATGTTTCAATATTATTTTATTCTGCCTCGTCTACTCCAGTAGTTTCTGTTTTTGGGCCCATTTATATAAAAATTTATTTTATTCTTTACGGATTTATACTGTAATTTTGCTATTGAATAAAATCACGAGGAGGTGTTATGATTTCATGATATAATAATTTTGTATACATTTAAGACTTATTTATTTTTTAGTTTGAACCTCTAAAAGTAGGTTTGGATAAAAATAACAACTACTTTGTAGAAGTGTAAGAATCTCCTCAGGTGGTATGGCCTCTCTAACCAAGTTTATTTGCAAAATAGCTACACATTGACTTTAGATTTAAGTTACTTAGTGATTCTGTAGCTATTTCGTAACTAAAGCTTGTTGGAGAAATTATCAGCAGTAGCTTTTACTTTAATTAAGTCATTAATTTAATTAGTCGTACGTTTGACTTTAACTTGTGTTTGAAAGGTTGAAATAGTCTGAAGGCAGCACTATGGAACCCAACCACCTAGTGGCAGATCCAAGACCCCGATCTAGGGCAATTTATTTTTAAAAAATAATAATTAATAATAATTATTATCATGTGTGTACGAAGGAAATGAAGCGTGAAAATGAAAAAAATTAATTGTTTTTTAGTACTTTTAAAACTTCCCAACTATTAAACAAACACACTTGCTTTATTTTATAACTCTCCATGTTTATTAATTTACTTATTTTTTATATCACATTACACATTTCATTTCTCATTTTATTTCACTCCTACCCAAAATGAATACACATTGGAGATATACAACCATTTTTTTCCTCATAGAACATGCATCATGTATTTTTTTTCTCTTGTTTTTATATCACTTAAAATCATAAAAGATACCACAAGATCATGTGTGTTTTAAATTATTGTATTTTGTTTGAACAAAAAAAAATATATTGTCTTGAAATTTTTCTTCGATTCAGTTTCTTTTACTTTAATTAAGTCATTAATTTAATTAGTCGTACGTGTAACTTTAACTTGTGTTTAAAAGGTTGAAATAGTCTGAAGGCAGCACTATGGAACCCAACCACCTAGTGGCAGATCCAAGACCCCGGTTGGGGCAATTTATTTTTAAAAAATAATAATTAATAATAATTATTATCATGTGTGTACGAAAGAAATGAAGAGTGAAAATGAAGAAAAATAATTGTTTTTTGGTTTACCAGAGTATCTTTTCACCCCGTATGTGAGAAACTAATCCATTGAGATATTGTCTGACACAAAGAGAAGACCCTTCCCAATAGTGGTGTTCGCGGATTGGATTGGATTGGTTTTGAGGAAAAAATCCTCCAATTCAATAATTTTGATTTTTTCATTTAATCATCCAATTATTTTTATTTTTTTCCAAATCCAATTTAATCCAATCCAATTTTAATCGGTTTGGATTGGATTGGACTTCGGTTTCTCAAATAAACTAAAAAATGAAGTTATGGAAGCAAAATTATGAAATCATTACTAGTTTCCGAAATCATTAATCATTATTTAAAGCCGAAAAGTTATTCATTGCCAAATTGTTAATGTTTCTTGAACACATAAGTTGTAACTTTAAATACTTAATTAGATATGAAAGTGGATCTCAGTTCTATTGTCCATATAATAGTATTAGCTTATGGTAAACCCAATATGATAAAGACATGCAATTATCTTATCATATCCTATAACATGCAAATTACTTGATGGCTTCGAATCCCATGATTGAATGTTATTCATTAACTATAGTTGCACAATAATGATTTTTTTACATCATCATAAAAAAACATATCAATAATGATAATATATCAAAATGTTTAGAAAACTTTGGATTGATTTGGATTGGATTGGTTCTCACAGGCAGATCCGAAATCCAATCCAATCCAATAAAAAATTTAGGTTTTTTGCGGTTTGCGATTTTTTGATCGGTTATTGCAGTTCCAATTGGATTGGATTGAATTTGAACACCCCTACTTCCCAACAGTATTTTCTCCATACACATGGATTCAAGGATCGAACCCCAGGACCACATGCTTAAGGGACCCGAGCCCCTTTCATTCGGACCAATTAATACATGTTGGTATGAAGAAAATTGGCTAGTAGTTATTGCTATTGAAGAAAAGATAATTTTTTACTTTAAAATCAAATACTTGAAAACATATAAGAGCATCTTTGATGGTCTTATGCCGAGGTGCTCACAAATATTAAGAGCGCTGCTTAACAACTTTTTTCGTTAGAGAAATACCCATGATGCTCAACAATTTTTTTGAGTTGCTATTTGCAACAATCCAAAAAGTGGATCGTTGCATGGTTTTAAATTTTTAGTCATTTATTTAGTAGTTTAGGATTTTAATTATAAAATATTTTCTCTGGTTCTATTTATAAGACAATTCAGACTAAATGACATATATTAAGAAAAATAATTAATGCATTGATTTTCAAAAAATCACTCTACAACATTCCAAGTTTATCCCTATTTAAAATTAAACTTCATTATCATAGTAATTGTGTCAATTTAAAATCTTTAATTGTCAAAGGGTAAATATGAGAAAAAATTATTAAATGCTTCTAAAATTGTGTATTTTGTCTTATCAATAGGACCATAAAAAAATTTCAAACATTGTCTTATAAATATGACCTGGGGAGTATATAAGTGTGGGGTAGGTTGTGGAATCTATTTAAGCAAATTTTGAGAGTTATTAGGTTGGAGCTAAAAAAGATTGAGTTGCTTAAAATAATAAAAATAAAATGATAATATGGGAAAGGGTGAAAAATTATAAAATATTGGTTTAAGAAACTTTTGAGAATTGCTAGATTGAGGATGACTAATTAAGGAGAGTGAGAAAATGGGTAAGCATTGGATTCAAAGATATAGAACTAGAGGGGGCAAAGTACCAAAATACAATATATTTAGTTGTAATTTTATGAAAGTGGGTAGGTACTATTGCACATCCTTATATCCGGCACTGATAATGGGTTAAAAGATATAGAACTAGATGTGGCAAAATATCAAAATATAAGATATTAATAGTAATTTTATCAAAATGAAAGGGTACAATTACACACCCTCATCTATTCCTCGGTCCGCCACCGGAACCACCCGTAACATAACGCTACATGCATGTCTCATAGAAGAACGCACGGGTGAAAGATAGATATTCAGAATTTTCCAAAAAAAAAAAAAAGAATTGACCAAAAAAATAGAATTTTCCAAAACAACACTGCAAAAATTCAATGCATACTTTTTTCTTGGTGATTAACTAAACACAATGCACATTATAAACTGAAGAAAGAATTCATTTATTAAAAGGCAAAATTGATCCCATTGCCAATCGCCACGATATATTGGAGTTGGTTATTAGGAACTAAGGAGGGGAAATCATAGAAACTGTCCGAGCGAAATTTGTCTACCACGCTTTCCGGTCAAAGAGGTTGGATTTTTCTAAAGTTTACGGTGGAGCGTGATGGATCGACGGTGAGGCAGGGTATATTTGCAAGAGATCCGATGTCTAAGTCAAAATGATTCTGATCAGAGTGTTTGTTTAGAATGAAAGCGTACATGTGAGTTCACACAATGTCATTTATATATGTCAGTTTTGGCAGGAAATTCCTTTAGATTGTTATAACGGAAATGACCAGGTAGTACACGCGCTTGAGTTCAAGTGCTGTCACGTGCTCATGTATGACGGTTATTTTAACCTTGTTATTTGATGTAAATATTCTCGACAGATTTATAACAAAGTTGGTTTGATTTATAATCTAGGGACTTAGCCCAATTTGTAACTCGAATTGTCATAATCGGTTACTGTAAACTTCGGCACTTCGATGAGATGACTTATATAGTCGGCCAAAACGGCCATGTATAGTCGGCCAATTATTGTCGACGAAGTCGGCCAAGTCGGCAACGCTAGTCTGAAATTAGTCCAAAACAGAAATCATGATAAAAAAAAAACTATTATTTGGAGAGAAAATAATATTTTATAATAATAATAATATTTTTCTTAAACATTTTAAGAAAAAAAAGTGGAGTCTATATATTTTTATTTTCTATTAAAAGAAAATAATAAATTATAATTTTACCCGTCTACTTGTACTATCTACTATATTCTAAGAAAAGAGTTTGCCCACTCGTGTCGGTCTCTATTTTTTTCTTTTTTTTACTTTTTTAATGTTCTCTCGTTTTCTTTTTAAATTGTTTTAATGTATCTAATGTTTTTGTATGTTAGTTTTATTTTCTTTTCAGTTTTATATCATACTTTTATTTTTTTATTATTACTATTTCTAAAAAAATTCTTTTTATTATTTAGTCTTATTTATCTGTTTCATTACATTAAAAATATGAATTAAGAAATATAATAAATGTGTTAGTTTACATAAATTTTAAAATATTTTCCTCAATATATTATTTTTATCTCTTTTTATTATATATCTTATCTATTATATTTATCTATTTACTTTTTATCTTAAAAATATTCCCCTAGTACATGTGCGACGTCTCTAATGCTTTTGTATGTTTGTTTCTTTTTTCTTTCAATTTTATATCATACTTTTATTTATTATTATTATTATTTTAAAAAATTTTTCATTATTCATTTTTATTTATCTGTTTCACTACATAAAAATATAAATTAAGAAATACAATAAATATGTTAATTTACATCAAATTTAAAGTATTTTCTTCCATATATCATTTATCTCTCTTTTTTATTCAATAATGTTTTCACTTCTTAACTCTATTATCTATTCTATTTATTTTCTGTCTTAAAATTATTTTTGCAGTACACATGTCATGTTTTTTCACTTGAATTTTTTTCATTTTTTTCTCATTTTAATAAAGTGATTTTTTAATGAACCATAGTTTATGGGTATCCTCCGCGGGAGGCTGTTCTTCTCGTGATATTTTTTTAAATCACACCTTAATTTTTCTTTTATTATTATTATTATAATATTAAAATAAATTTTCTTATTGATGTATATAATTATATCATAAATTAATTTTATTATAAAATTTTATCATGTATGTAAAAATGAACATCACTCACAACTCAATGTCACCCGTGCACTGTGCTATTAGTTATAAAAAATGGACCGGACCGGTCAGTTCAACCGGTCTGGCCGGGAACCGATTCATATCATATTAAAAATCAGCTGGTTCTATAACCGGTCAAGAACCGATAAAACCGGTAAAAAAAATCGGTGTAACTAAATCGGTTGAACCGGCCAGTTTTCAAATTTTCAATTTTTTAAGTTTTTTTATTTAATCTAATACATTTTGTGATAAATAAGAATAAATTTTTAAGTATTACACATTACTATTTATTATTTAATCAATTATCATTAATTTTTATCTTATAATATATAATAAGGTCATTTATATTTATTTATAATCTTATATATCGCGATTTCTTTATAATTTTATGTTATTTTATTAGTTAAAATATTATATAATATTAAAAATATATATTTAATTATTATCAGTTCGACTAATGTTGGACCATTGGACCGTGAATCGATGCCTTCACCAGTTCAATCACGATTTTAAAAAATTGAGTTTACCTATTTACTCGCTTATTTATGTTATATTAAAATGATATATAATTTATTTAATTGATGTATTTATTTTGTTATTCAATTAAATAAAATAAATTTTCACATTTCTTTTTTTTAACTTTCTTATCGAAATAAATTATATTCCTGTACATTAGAGAAACATTTCATGTTTAAAAACTAGGTCACCGCTTTGGGATTCCATATTCCAAATTGTATGATAATGTTTAATTTCATTCAATAAAAATCATGCTCCCATCTTTATGGAAGCTTGCTAGTAAGATTGCAAATGTTAAATACCGAATAAAATAAGGTATTCTTAAAGACTTTGGTTAAAAAACATTACATTTAATATATTAATAATTTTAAAAAATAACATACTTATCACAAAAATCATATCATTTTATTTTTCAATCAATATCATTAAAGCATATTTGTCCAAATGGAAATCTGCAGTGGAGGATTCGACGAACTTGTATGGTGGTCGACGGAGGAGCACGACGGTGGTGTATCTGCAGGGACTCTACGCTCAGGTCAGTAAGAATTCTGGCAGAGTTTCAGTGAAGAGAATGAAAGCGTACCTAAATCTCTGCTAGGAGTGTGTATTTGTAGACGAAAATAGGCGGGAAATTATGTTATGTCGTTGTAACAAAATTTGCATGATGTGGTCACGCGCCCGTTCGGGTTGAAATCAACGCGCTGGGTATGAAATAGCTATTCCGAGTTAAGAGTGCCCAAAAAATGTATTTGAGTGTGAGTTGTCTCATTATTAACTGAAGTTGGCTGACAATGTGGATGACATCGAGAGATTAGCTCCTATGACGGCACGGATCGATAATGTATTTTTATGTATTTCGATAATGAGCTTTACTTGGTGTCTAAGACTGACTAAGAACTCAGTACAGAACAATATTTATTATCATTTATCTTATAATTATTCCATTTCACCTCAAGAAATGTTAATTAGTTTTCTTAATTTAGTTTATATTTTTTTTACATGGAATGCAATGAGGTTTGAACCTGATATCTCATGTTAATACCCAAATCCCCACTACTAGGCCGACCCTAGTGGGTAGTTTATATACATTTTTGAAGAGATATTAAGTTCATACAATAATTAATATAACACATTTTACTCCCTATGTCTTTCTACATCACTTATCATATCTCACATTTTCCCTCTCTTTTTCTTTTCCCTTCTCTTTATGGTGTATGTTTACGGCTTCGTTTGGTAGGGTGCAGGAACGGAACCAGAAAAATTGAGTAGGGGGCAAAAATTTAACTTGCTTATAATGTTGCTGAAATATAAAGGGGGGGGGGGATTAACATATATATATATATATGGGAATAACAAGGTAATTTATGGTTTGGAGGGGAGGGTGGCTGACCCTTTTTGGCCTAACCTAGTTCTGTCTTGGTAGGGTGGAGAGAAATAGAGAAGAGATAAATAGATGGAGAGAAATAAGTGAGAAATAGAGAAGAAATTTAGGTTGTTTGGTAAGTAAGAAATATGATAGAAATAAATTAAATTATAATTTATAAAGACTAAAATGCCCCTCAGTAAATATTCTAAAGTAAAAATTATAAAAGTTTGAAATATTTAATTTTATAAATAATAAATAATATGTATAATTAATTTATCTAAAATCCTAAAATATAAAATTTAAACTATATTTAAAAGAAAAGAATTTTTAGCATAAAAAATTAAAATAGAATAAAAAAGAATCTATAATAATACATACAGGATGCAGTTAGAGAAAAAAAAATTAAAACTAAACACAGTATGTACACTATGAAGCTGTAGAGGGCACAACAGTACAAAACCAAATTTCTTCGCCCTATCATAATTTCCTCACTGTTTAGTGAAGAAAATAAAAACTATGGGACCACATATATAATTTATTTCCACCCTCATTTTTATGGATTCAGATTCTCTACGGTCAAGAAAGAGTAAATTCAGTGCAGTCAGTTATCAAGAGCCGTTAGATGAAAATCGGACAGCTCATATCCGACTTAACATTAAAGTCAGATTTAAAGGCTAAATCGGATCTGAACATCTAACGACTCTTAATAGCTAACTGCACTGAATTCACCATTTCTTCATTGCAGCAAATCCGCATTCCATTTCTATTATATCAAGCACATATTATACTTCTTTCCTTAATTTCTACTCTAGCAGTGTTACGAGTTGTGTAACTACCATTTCGTAAGTTCAATTAACATAAAAAGGTACTATATATTTTAATTTATAAACCGTGCAAAATTAATTAATTACTCACACGTGATAGGTGCAATTACAAAACAAAATAGAAAGGATTAGAAGAGGAGGCCCTATCATGCAGGAGAAAGTGACAGTGGGCACACGTGGCCACACACTCTCCCAGTAATGACTAGTCAACCATATAGATTGCAGGTAGTGTGTGTCAGAGCCTCGTCCAACATTTGGAATATTATTACCCGTGAGCTTATTTTTATAATTAGATATATTATATTATGTTATTTAATTACAATTAATTTTATTTTTCCCTTTACATTTATATAGATATATACTCATATTCTAATGATTTGGATCTTTTGTAATTCAGTTTCATATATGTAGTAAAAAAGATGAATTATATGCAACTCACAATTTTAAAATGTGGAATTTTTGTAACCAAAAAAAAAAATGTGGAACTTTTTGCTTCCTATTATTCAACTGCAGTTAATCTAATCTAAAATCCAATTTAATAGCGTATATAAAAACTAATCAACAAAATATATACCCATGCCTACCATTGTTAGTTTTCCGAGCACCGGCAATCCTCTGTTCCGTGTCCTGCTATTAAAGAATTCTACATCTGACACGTGCTATGCACTAAAGAGAGGATCATGATGCATCCCTGTGACACTCTAACTGATTTGAAGAAAATAGAAAAGGAAATTATAAAGAGAGAAAGTAATGAAAAAAAGTTTTTATGGGAGAAAAATATAAAAGAAAGTTGAAAACAAAGGTATAATTCTTTTTCCTCTTATTTAATTAAATAAAAAAATATATAGGTTTTTCCCATCTAATATGCGTAATCAATTTTTATAATGTGACATTATTCATAAATTCAAATCATGGAGTTTACCATCGAGTACATGGATCAGCTGGTAAGGGATTGTTCCGACTTAACCAGTGATTTTGAATTCGAGTCCTGGGTATGCAGCTATGTTAAATATTCGGAATGAGAGCTTTACCGCTCATAGAGATCTTACCCGGATCGAACAGATTACCTCCCATGGAGTATACCTGTGGTTTTACACAAAAAAAAATATGGAGTTTATTGGTGAAAACACACCATAATCGATTATAAGGTATGATTAATCAATTATCCTACTTAGCAATGTTATTCAATACCATTGTGAACATGAGATATTTTAATCCTTAAAACAATCGATTGTCTATCCCCCCCCACTCACCCATCTTTCTCTTGTTTTAATTTCCTTCGCCATCATCGCTATTGTTTGCACATATCAATCATACCATAATCTAATCTACCTCTTGCAAACATTGCTCTAACACTTCTTTTACTTATCACAAGTGTTTATCACCACATCGATTATGGTAGGCCTATCAACAACATCAATTCCTTCGACAGAAAGATCGTTCGCATCTTCCCTATCTCTCTTCTAACAAGAAGACTTGCTACACTATCTCATTCTCTACCTTTTCTACACCTTCACCGTTTACTACAACTATAGTGTCAAGTTTCATGACCTACTTCATTTGACATCTCCGCCTATGGCCTACACCATAATCGTCGTCTCTTGACACTCATCTTGAGCCTGGTCCCTTGCCTACAACATATGATTAAAAAGGGCTTAAATCAGTATAAGATTAATGGTATTAATGGAAAGTGACAAATGCATATTTGTCTTTCTCCTGACTTTCTTCACACATTTGCAAAGACTAAAAAAAGTGTAGGACCGACCATAATTTAAAAACAAAATTTGTAATAAATCGATTTTTTAGTAATTTTTTTCTCATCACACAATTTTTAGGACAAAAATGTTCACTCTTAATCTAAGGATGGAACTTGGGACGAAATATAATTAGTTTCTTTTTTTTATATTTTTTTAGAATTTGTGAAAATAATGTTCATAACATAAGGCAAAATGATTAGATATCATATATATTTATCTTTCACTTGAAGTAAAATAAGCAATATATGTGTGTATGCAGATTGAGTTGTTTTATGAGTAATTATTATTG
The DNA here is from genome assembly GCA_026901365.1 of Sesbania bispinosa. Classification (NCBI taxonomy): domain Eukaryota; kingdom Viridiplantae; phylum Streptophyta; class Magnoliopsida; order Fabales; family Fabaceae; genus Sesbania; species Sesbania bispinosa. The sequence continues at coordinate 724,608 of QLOH01000438.1, forward strand.
AGGTTACTCCTCAATAACTTTTTATAAATGTTGAATTTCATCAATATAACTGTTATATTGATACGTCTTATTGTATAGATCAAGTCTACAATTTTTTTATAAAATTTGATACTTTATATATCAAATAATTTCAATTTTCATATAGCTTGGGGTAGGGACAGATTGATAAAAGGTGGCAAAACGGGCTACCCGGTCCAATACGGACTACTGGCTAAAACAAGTTTAATTAAGACTCAAAAAATGGTGACAAGCCTTGTAAAAACTAGGCTAAGCCCAATACAAAGTCCATCATTTTGATAAAATGGGCTGGATTTATAAAGCCCAATATTAATTCATTTGGGTTCAAATTTAAAAAATGAAGTCTTACAATTTAATGAGTTGATTCAGATTGGCTCGATGAACTTGATCTATTTTACCACCTCTAGATTTGATGGACTGGGTCGGGTCTTGATCACTCCTAAATATTAGTGACAATAGTGAGTGGTATTAAGCAACGATAATAATAAAGTGTTAGGTGTTAATGATGGTAGTAGAAAATAAAACAAAAAAAAAAGTGTACGGGACATGATTTTAAAAAATTAAAAACCATAATAACGATTTTTTTAAGAAAAACTAAGATAAAAAAAAGTAAGAACCACTTTAGCTATCTCAAACATATTTTATTTTAAAGTTTATATTTAAAAATAAAATATAACCCCAAGATGGTCCAATAGAAAAGTTTGTAAAATAAACTTTGTATTTCTCCTCTAGCATATGAATTATTTTTCTAGAGTTATCGCATTCGTGTGTGTTTGATAAGAGGTCAAGAGGGTTTTGTTTTAGAATCTTCTGTTTCGGTCACGTTTACCGGTGATTTGTTTTTAATTTTGAGATGGTAAGCTGCTATCACGACTACATGAGAGTGCTATTTTATTTTATCTCTATACATTCTATAAATGCATGCACATATATTTTGAACTAGCTTACTTATTTGTCTTTATTAAAATTATTTATTATAATAAGATTAATTCTTGTTTTATAAAGAAATATGAACGGGAATAAAAACTAATTAATTAAAAGATAAATATGTGTAGAGAAACCCACAAGTTATTGATGGAAGAGAAATATATGATACCAAACTGGCACTACAGAAACAAATATATCAAATTAAAAAATTAAATTTAATATGAAAGATATATTTTATTGAAGTGTTGACCATTGGAAATGAATAGAATCATCGATCAAGATCTAAAGTCTAAATTCATGCTCTCAAATTACCATAAAAAAATGAAATAAACATTAATTATGCGCAACGGTTGTTGAATATGAAAAACAAAGTAACAAACTACTAGCTATCAGATAAGGATAGAATATACATAGATTTTTTTTGTAGATTTTCAGTTATGGAAGACAAATAAAATCAAGATCAAAACCATGTTGTTACCCAATTGTAATTGTTAATTTTAAACAACTTAAAAATATAAACTAATTTCCACCATGTTTGTTAAACCGACATAAAAGTCAAATTATACCAAATATATAGAACAGGAGGAGCTGATTTTTGTTCACTTATAAACATTATCCTTACCATAGTCCAGGCGTGCATCCATTGCTACGGGATTAAGCAGGATAATCAAATCTGAATCTCATTCAGATTTAGGGTATCATAGTGCTCGTCTTCGTATCCGCATTTTAAAAGAAAAAAATTTGTACCCGCGTCTATACTCGCGTGGGCAGCAACTTTAATGTTCGTCTCTATGTCCGTTGGACACCTATATGCTCATACCCGCGTCTGTTACTCGCAATTTAGTTAAGTGAAAAATTAATAACTCATTAAAAAATATTAATTCATTAAAGAAAAGTATAACTCAATTGAATAATTACTCCAAAATCATCTAAATATATTTAATAAATATTAATAACATAACAATTTAATTAAATCGAAACACAGTACGTTAATATTCTAAAAACAACACATGATTAATGTTTAAAATTTTTATTAAATATTACAATATACTTTCACATTATACTATTTTATAAACTTAGATATCATGTGTTAGTATTCTTTGTGATGTGCAAAAAATTATTATTAACACTAATTAGTCATATATTATAAATTAAAAAACACGAATAGGTAATTTTAAAAATATATTTTTAATGTGTAATATTATATATGTATATATCAATTTTAAATATATGTATAAATATATTAGATATTTTAATAAAATTACTATATATATAATTATATATGGTATTATTTATTAAATAATTTAATATTAATAAGTGAGGGTATGGGGCGGGCTGAGCATCATAGTGCCCGTACCCGTGCCCGTCCCCATTAAAAAATGCGGGCTATAGCCTATACCCGCGTCCATACCTGTTTTACGGATTTTTACCCTGCCTATTATGGGTAGCTTTTGCGGGTACTCATAGGGCTTGAGCTCAATTATCATCCCTAATCTCCAGGTAGCGGTCGGTCTCTATCTCGATTTTAATAGGAAAATTTACTTTAACCGGATTTAAGTAAAACTCAACCACGAATCTGTTTCAACTTGGGGTGTAAGTCCCGTCTCGTCCCCGAATCCAAACCACCCTAAAATAATAATTGTAAAATTGTATATTTTTCTTAAAATATAATATTATTCTTAATTTCTTATTTTTTAGTATTATCAATATCTATATTTAAATATTATTTAAATTATAATATATTAAATATATATGACTTATTTTTTATGATATATATAACTTATTTAAAAACATGTATTTAAGTTATAAAAAATAAAAAAAATGTGAAATAGAGAAGATGAAATCTCCGCAGGTTTTCCCGAACTCGACGGGGATTTAGTTGGTACGTTTTCAAATTTTCATACTCATTCTCTTTAAACCTGGACCCAAATCCACCCAACTTTTATGGGGGTGGGAATGAGGAGAGCAAAACATGCCCCTAACCACCATGTTACCATGCCTACAAGAGACTGTTTCAACTTAACCAATGGTCCTGGATATGCACTTGTACGTATCTCGAACATGATTGTCGCCTATTAGGGATGGAAATAGGCCGATCCAAGCTAGGCTTTCTAAGGTCTGAGTCTGGCCTGCACCTTAATTCAATGGTCTGAGCCTCATCTATTTATTTGATATATGTTTTTTTATGGTCTGAGCCTAGCCTATTTAAAGTCTTACATGACCTGAAAGCTTGTTTAAAAGCTTGTTTTATAGTAAGATATTTGAATATATCGTAAGCGTGTATTTGGATAGACTTTTAAGCTCAAGTTATTTATGTAAGATAACATACTTAAATAATTACACAAGCTAGTATATAATTATAAGGCAATATAATAAAAACATTTATAACAATAATAGCAATATAAAAAATATTAGTATTTTATTTATATTTAGTTAAATATGCTGGCATGATAGGATCAAAAGACTTTTTCGATTGCATGAAGTCTGACCTGTTTGCTATATAAGCTTTTGAAAAAGTCTTGACATGATCTATTTAATAAATTGACTTGGTCTGGCCTAGGCCTCATGTAGGCTAGACTGTAGTACCCTGACGAGCCGTATGACCTATTCCCACCCTATCTCCTGTAAAGAATATTTGCAATGTTAAATTTTAACATTATCTTGAACAAAATAAATAAATTTTAGTATAATCAAATTTGTTTTAAAAAATAATTCCGGGCCCGAGCCGGACGCGTGGTCGAGGTGGAAAAGATAATGACGTTATTTATTTGTTGGGACGTAAGTCCACTTTTGCATAACAAATGCATTTTTCATTTCTCTCTCTATATCTGTATTTGTGTTCATTTTGGTTCGTAATGTTTCCCATTTCTTTCCCAAATGAATAGCTAATTACGTGAGTCAGAGAGTAATGGTCCTCACATCACACCAAAATTCCACCCATCCCCAACTCAACAATAAAATCTCCTAACTCAATTTAGTTCCACACCACCCTATTTTCCCCCATTAACAACAACACCTTAGAGCTCACGCTGTTCTGTTCTCCCACATTTGTAGGATTTTCCAACTCAAAACCCTTCTTCCCTTTCTCCTCAAATTCATCTTTATCCTAAATTTGCCTCATAACCACCGCAACTCTCTCCCTCTTCCTTCTTTATAATCACTTTCACAGTTTCCACACCCCAACCAAACCAACTCTTCCTTTCTTTCTTTAGTACTTCCATGGAAGAAGAACCTAAACCTTCCCTTTAACATCAAACCGGGTGTGGGTCTTTTTTCACCATTTTTTTTCCCTCATTTCTTCTTGAATTGAGGATCCACACCTGGGTTACCCTGTTTCCCTGCAATATTCTATAAACAAGTAATAGAATTAGAAACAGAGACCAAATCACAAAACACTGAAAACCCAGATCAAGACTTACGGAAAGTTTCAATCTTTCCTAATAACATCGTTGATCAATCAATAGTAGCCACTCATGTCGAACAGGATAGTTCTCCGGTCAACAGCGTCGTCGACTAACCGGCGGCAGCCGCTGCTGAAGAGCCAGTCATCGAAGACGGGAAGCCGAGCCGGTGAAGTAATCGGAGGCACGGCGGCGGAGTGCGTGGCGGTGTGCTGCTGCTGCCCCTGCGGGATTGCGAATTTTCTGGTTCTTGCAATCTACAAAGTCCCTGCAGGGTTGTGCCGGCAAATGCTGCGGAAGCGACGGCGGCAGAGAATGATAAAGGAAGGGTTGTTTCCGCCGAAGCGCCATAACTGTTCTTGTGGGTGTTGTGATGACGTGAATGGCCCTCGTATTTACCCCATGTGCGCTAATGATGCTTCTGATATCAAGAAGCTTCATTCACAAGAGCCTGATATGGAGGCACTTGCTTTAGAGAAAGAGATGTGGGATAGGTTTTACAGTACTGGGTTTTGGAGAAGTTCTTCTAGAAGAGAATCTTCTAACCAAACACTCCCTAATTATCCTCAACCACAACCCCAGTTCCAGTTTGCACCTTGAAAAACAAAATAGCAACAATTTGCTTTATGGAAATGGAACTTCAATGGAATGGTCTCTTTAATTATTATTATTATTATTTTCTCTATTGGTAAATGGCAAATGCAAATTTGTGGTTTTCACTCTTGTTTTGGTTATTGAGAGGATTGTGCATATTATGACTTTTGTCTCATCTTTGTTCCAATGTGTTCCTCACTGTGTCTGTGTTGCAACTTGCAAGAAAGATGCCATTTTTTTCTTTTTCTTTTTTCAACTGCTTCATCATAATTTGTATTGCCCTTTTGAAGGGATTTTGTGACATTGTGTGAGGTTTTGTGAGTGGACTTGGGCTAAGGGCTAAGTATTTGTTTGATTTACTCCAATCACCTTTTAAAGGTGGATTTAAGTTATTTGGTTTAAATTTTGAACTATCCAGAATCAATTCTGCAGAATTGATTTTAAATCACTTTCGTTCAATGTACTTCATAAAGCGTGCATTATTCATCTCAATTATTTATTTCTAAAATCAATTCTACTCAACTATAAACCAAACGAACCTACTATAGGATTCACAAGTTGAAATGAGTTTTAGACTAAACCAAACATACTATAAAATTTGAAGGTTATAAAATTTCAAGTGTATAAGATTTTTTGCTTGTGTACTTAGATTCAATTCAATATCCTATGGAAATTTGTGCCATTCTTTTCCTTTTTATAGTGAAGAGTAGACGTAGTTTTATTGATTGAACCTTACTCATCTTATGAAATATGAAACTAATTTACTCCAAACCTAGGCTTTAGTTACCTAACAATTTTAATTTCATTTATTTTTTTTGTCTTAATGATATTGTTGTTGTGGGCCTTGTTGTTTTAATTTTACAAACAATTACCCTTTTATGGCCATACTTTTTGGCTACATTTAAGGGTGACATGTTCAGTTTACTGCATATAAATTGCAAGATACAGAGGAGAAAGATAGAGATATTGTAGCTTGTGAATGCTTGGTTGATGGAGACCAATACACAATATCACGAGCATCTTCTTACAATAATTTGAATTGCTTTCCACATAATTGTATTATGTGTGTGGTTGAACTGAGACAGTGTGTGCATAGTAGTAAAGGGTCACTGTCCAATCCAAGTTACCATTTGGTTAGTACAGCACAGGAACAGGGTCCAGGTGCTTCAGATCTCAACAGCCACCAAGTGGGGTGGCCCGGGCGTGCAAAATGTCCATGTTATAACGTTTGCCCCCCCACTCCCCTGTAAAAATGGGACCTTTAAACTTGTCTGACATGGATAACATGCTCCCCCTTGTACCATTCTAATTTTTTCTTTCCATTTTGGTGCTCCTTATTCTTCTTTCCCTCCCAATTATTCTGACAGATTTATTTTGCACCGTACAATTTGAATGCAAATGACCTGGGATAAAAATAATAATGGTGAGAGTAAAGTAAGTATGTGCTAGTATAGGTAAAATGGCAGATCTTGTGAAAGTGGTTCAGTGATAGTTATAATCCAAGTACTTGGATATTGGATGGATTCCATCTTCATAATGGTAGGGAGATGCCAAGTACAGTGGTCCACAACATGTCTATACTCTAAACATTAATTGTGGCCACTGTTCTGTTCATTGAGTTCTGAAAACAAAGATTTCAACAAAACTGAGGTGATGTCTCTTTGGTAGGTAGTAGAAATGAATTCACATTTTTTTAAACTAACAGGTATTTCTGGCCAGGTGGTCATGGTCTTGCCAATGGCTCACCAAGTTCAGTCTCAGGTTGTATAAATTTTTATTTTATTGAGAATGATATATCCATATTATTGAGTTAAATTAAATTAAATAAAATAATAAATTTCACAATACTATGTATTAGAAAAAGACAAATAATTTAGGGTTAAATATGTTTTTAGCATCTATAATTTAGTTTAGATTTAATTTTAGTTCATGTAATTCAAAACTGTTGGATTTGGTCCATCAAAAAGTAAAAATACTCCTTTTTGTTTTTATTGATAAAAATTTATGACTAAATTGGTATATTTTAATTTTTTAAAAGATCAAAATCACTAATTCTAAGTTATAGAGACTAAAACCAATTTTTAACTATATCTCACTAAAAACATATCTAACTCATTAATTTAATTAAGTGTGTGTTTGTTTACCCATTTACACTTTCCAAAATAAAATTTAGTATGAGTTTATTACGTTATAATACAAAACTTAAAAAAGCAACAACTGAGAACATGTTTTTTTTAATATTAAAACATGGTAAATTTATATTTCCAACACTAAAAATTATAATCGATCAGAATGATAAACCAAACCGTTTTCCAAATACACGGTAAGGTAAGTCTTCAATGAGAAAGGCTAAATCTAGAAGTTGAAAAACAGTAAATGAAGTAGAGCAGTTCTCGTTTTTAATACTTTGAAATTAATAATTTAGCTGACTGAAGTAACTAAAAGAAAAGTATAGTAAGAACTACACAGTAAAGTAAAGTGTGTAAAAAAAAAATTATACTTCAAAAGAGATAGCTTATTTTGATAGAATTAATTAAAAGCTATTAATTTATTAAATTGCAAGTTGTTAATAAAGTTGAATTTGAATTGTATTTTAGTTGGTCGAAATTTTTGTCATCCATATGCTTTTATATAAAATATAGATAGTATATACAAATGCTGATTCAATTATATTCGATATTTTAACATTTTTTTATTGTGTCAAATTCACACAATCACATAAATAGTTTAAAATATTTTTTTGAAAATGATGTATAAATATAAATATCACTTGATGATATGATCTGGCACAAAAGATAATTAATCAACGAGTGTGAATATGATAGATTCAATTCATATATACAAGAAATATGTTGTATTGGCCAAGAGAAATCTTAGTGACAAGGCTTCCAAAATTCGTTTCTATGCGTCACGTATATTGTGAAAGCTGTCAATTGCTCACCACATATTTTCTATTTAACACGAGAAGAAGTCTCACTGAAAATAAAATATTCCTCTAAAAAAAAAAATCCGACATTTTTCGCTTCTCTATTATTTGATTTCAAGCAACACATTTATGCCTGTATCATGCCAATCCTAGTTGCGATTTGCGAATATACTCTAGAAACTTAAGGGCCGGTACAATACTTATACAAACCTAAAGTAAATTATTATCGGAGTTCTAATTATAAGAATCTTTTGGAAAGTAAGTCTTGGTTATTTTTATAACAACATTTTTATGTTATCTATTGCATTAATTTTTTTTTTTACAAAAGTACCCTCGTTAGTGGAGATGGTTGAGTAATTAATAAGGGAAGAGAGAATGGCATAATGAAGTAGTTAGATGGAAAGAGAAGATAATGAGTCTCAATAAATTCAAGGGTAATTATATAAAAAATAATACACATTCATGGCAAATTTATAGCAACAAACTAAATTAGCGAATTTCCTTAGGAGTCGTTCGGGGTGGTTGCGAGTTTTCAGTTTTTAAAAATTTCCAATCAAGTTTTTACAACTCAAAACCAAAAACTGAAAACCACTTTTTTTGGTTTTCAAAACAAACATTTTGAAAACCACAAAAAGTGGTTTTGAGTTTTAAAAACTTGATTGAAAATTTTAAAAACCAAAAACTGAAAAACTCGCAATCACCCCGAACGGCTCCTTAGTTCTTGTGAAGTGGTTAAAAGATTCTTATAATTAGGACCGAAGGTAGTATAAATTGGGGGCCTATTTATAAGAGATAAGTGGTTTCACATAATATATATATTTTTAACAAATGAAAGTTAATAATATTTTTTGTATTTGATATAAAAATTTTATTAATTTTAGTATATAAAATATATACTTATAGAAATTTTGAGGCCTTATAATGGGGAGGCCTAAAGCCATTGCTCTAGTAGTCCCCTTAGGCCGACCATGATACAAACGCTATGGAATGTTTTTAGGATCATTGTTAAGGATTTAAAAATAAATAAATAATAAATTTTTTCAAAATTATTAATATATATTAGTCACATATTGTACTTTTTAATAAAAAAATTATTTTTATTTTCTTTGATTGAAAATTCCATAAGCATAGATGTGGGTTTAATCATCGGGCGAGAGTGATAGTTAGATAAAGCCTCCAAGAGTGGTGACTCCAGAATTAGAATCATAACCTTGCATGTAGAGTCCATCTAATCCAGTTTCATTGCGATCAAGGTTTAGTTAATAAAATATTCTTATAGCCCGTTTGGTTGGACGTTAAAAAAATCAAAATCATGATTTTGTGGAATTGATTTTAAATCACTTCCGTCCAACATACTTTGTGAAACGTACATCATTCATCTCAACCATTAATTTTTAGAATCAATTCCACCCAACTATAAACCAAACTAAACATATTCTTAATAATTGAGAACACCTAAAACTTAATTACCAAAAACCAAAGACCCACTGATTTACCTTGGGAGACAACAAGAAGAAAGAGGACAAGAAACAATTCAACGGGCAAAAAGATAGAAGGGGTACAGTTAGCATAGCAACCAAATTCTAAAATTGATTTGTGACATTGCAGATTTATAATGGAATATCAAATACCGAACTGCTAAAAAGGCTTTTATCCTTTGCGCTAAGATTCCACTTTATGTTGTGGCCGGTTATGAAAGTTATGGTTATGCTAATGGTCCATTTTCATGTAACATTTATTTATTGGTGGGTTTTACGGTTTGTCCACCGATGGACTAAGAATCAATAAAGTATAAATGAAAGAGAATAAAAGTTATAACATTTATAAAATAATCCAGTAAATATATTTATAAAATAATCCAATACAAAATAGATTTTTTTAAGATTGTTGTCCGATAAAAAATATTTCTTTAATGAATAATATTTATTTGATACTTTTAAATTATTTTTTAATTAAAATAAACAAAATTTTATTATACTTTCCTTCTTAAAAAAATTATTAAATTAATTCTTTTAACTATTTAATACTTCTCATAAAAATTACTATCTGCGTTCCTATTTAACTGTACACTTGAATAAAAAACACACATTTTAAGGAATGCAATTATTACTCTTGTTTTCATGCAAATAAATTTTAAACTTTCAGTTTTACCCTTTATCTCTCTTAATACAATTGGGTCTCATTATTTTTTAATAGTGGGTCATTTATTAACATAAGGGTACAATAGAGAAATGTGTAATTATTATTGCATTGAGTTTATAAATGGACAATTAAATAGGAACGAATGTAGTATATTTTAACACAATACGACTTCGAATATATAGTTCACAGTTTATTAATAATTTAATATATTTTTAAATTTTATATAAAAATTTAAATAATAAAATAATATGCGATCATAATTATGAAAAAATATTCATGCTTAATAATATAAATTATAAATTGAAATTTATATTTTATAATATGAAATATATTTTAGTTGTGTGTTCATGTTTCAGGAAGAGTAATTTGTCCTAAAGTTACAAAGAGGAACTCAATGAATTACTACCGGGCTCATTTTGTAGCACGTTGGTCCTGCATGTGTTCACGCATTCGATTCCAGCAGAAGGTATTTTTGAATTCATGTATTATTCCAACTTTCAATCCAACAGAAGCAGAACCTATGAATCGGTCAGTTTAGACGATTTTCATTGGTTCGAGTCCAAGTTGATGATGTCATGACCGGTTTATAAGCAAATCTGATCTGGTACATTGATCGAACCGGCCATGGGTCCAGTTTCCGATCCAACCAGTTGAACTGACCGGGTTGGTCCCGTATAATAACACCAGTTTGAAGTGCTCATTTATTTCTTTAAGTTTTTCACTATTTTATCTTGCATTGCCTATACATTTGTTGAGTGTTAAGGACTTGATGTAAAATTCTATTATAATAATTTCTTAGGATTCACATTATGGAAACTACACAGGATCTTGAATTTCATTGTGCTCACATACCCATACAACAATGAGAGTGACAAAGACACTTAATTACCTGGATCCATAATTGCTCTTCTTGTTTGAATTCTCTGTGAAAATTGATGATCAATTTTCTCTCCCCTTTTCCTTTGACTTTTCAGACTCCCTGATGGTTAGGAAGTTTTCTCTCACACAGTTAATCATTTTGGTATCTTCTCTTATAGTTAAAAAGGAAGAGGAGAAGGATTTTAAAATAACCCCTTCTGACTCTATTTTTCACATACGGGATCAACAACCATCACATTGGACCCACTTTTATTAAAGTCAGACTATTAAAATACATGAGTCACATTAATTAAATTTTTCAAATTAATCTAACACTTAACACAACTTTTCGAAAGTTGAGAGTTCATGTAGATAAAAATTTAAGTGCTTAACCATTATCTCACTATATTATCCTTATATTAAACTATTCAAATTGGGGTTAAGCGTGCATATTGGAAGGAAACATCTCTTAAAATTGGTTTTTAAAAGGAAAAAAATGTTTAAGACGTCATTTACAGTATCAGACAATCCTTTTTAAACTTTAGATAGTAGATCTAACTTAAATCAATGTAGAAACACAAGTAAACACAATAAGGGGGTTGAATTGTGTTTATAACAACTTTCCATTTTTAGATGAAACTTTAAAAAATAACGTCTTAAAGATTTCAGACAAGTTTTAAAATGTTATCTAAAGTATTGCTCTATTATCTGAAGCTTTAAATAAGAGTTTTTCTTAAAGAAAATACTTTAAAAAAGTCAAGCTTCTCAATCACTACTTAACCCCTGTAGCTTTAATGTTAGCGTAAAAACTGAATTCACAAAGCTATGGGTAACGAGGAAGCAGCGTTATGCTAAACCACAACAATATTGTAGAACATGTTTTCTTGTTTGTGCTTCACTTTTGAAAGCTTCCCAGAAAATTGTCTTTTTTTCCTTTCTTGAGCAAAGTCTTCTAATGTGTGGCAGAGAAGCTTTGACTTATTGAATTTGAAATAAATATTCGAAGATAAAATAAGTAATTTTTCTAGTAATTTAATTAACAATTCATTAAATTATATGCACAATATTTGAAAAAATATATTAAGAACATTTTACTTGATAATTTTATAAAAAATATTAATTTAATTAATATTCATGAAAAATATTCATTCTCGTGTAAGATAAATATTTAATTATGAAATATTATATATTATTATGTGTTTAGTTGCCGGACAAAGATTCATACATTTTTATTTACTATTTTAATGTTTTAATCCCCTTATAATGTAAATATTTATTTTTAAAATTATTATATTAATAAACACTATATCACTCGCTTAGTTTAGAAATAAATAAAATTATATGTAAAATATTTGAAAAAAATTTATTTAAGATGATTTTATCTAATAATATTGAAAATCACTTTTAGGTTAATTAGTTAAAAAATAATAAAATTGTATGTAAAAAAACTTGAAGAAAAAATTGTTTAAGATATTTTATGTAATAATTTGTTAAAAAATATATTTGTTTAATAAGTTATCATGTAAAATATTTATCATTATGAAATGTAAATTTTTATTTATGGTATATTAGATATTAATATATATGTTCATTTATAGTTTAAAGATTTAAACTTTTTGGTTTAAAGTATTCTATAAATTAATAAAAATATATTAAAAGATAATATTAAATGCAAGAATTACGCAACAATTTTATTATAATATCTACAGATACCTTGATATTCCTATATTATACATTTAATAGTTTAAATTCCATTATTTTTGGAATATACTATTTAGTGTATCGGTACACCATATTTTTGTTCGTCCATCGTAACTAAAGCCTTATTTATTTCGTCCAAAACATTTATTTATGTATTTATTCACTTCATAGAATATGCGTATCTTCTTCTACTAGGTACATATGCGCTGACCTGACCTCTTAGAATTTAGATACACCAACATCACACAAACCTCATCTCATGTTTTTAACTTTTGGCTCTTTCGGTTATCAACCTTTTTCTTAATTTCTCTTTCACTTTCACTACTTGTGTGCATGTTGATTCTATTTTTCATATTTATTATTAGCAAGTTATGGTTGCTGAGAGAGACATGTGAGGTAGTATAATCTCTCCCTCTTAAATCTGCTGATTTTTTTTTTCAAATAAATAAATAAGGGAGAGAAATTGTATGTTATAAGTGTATTGATACTAATGCCACAGACTCGAACGAAATTACGCTGGCCACTTAATTAATTTGTATTTTATTAGAATTATTTTCTGAAAAAGCTAAATTTATCTTAAAATTTTATTTATTTCTGAAAATGATATTTTAAAAATGAATATAGAGAAGGAAAATTGGAGACAGATATGCTTAAAAAAATAAAAATGGAGACACAGATTGGCAGGGACTTATTTCCCACTTCTTTAGGATATGTTTGCGAGTTAATTTTTAGAGGAAAGGGGATGGAAAGAGAAGACTTATTTCAAGCACTTTCCCTTTGTGTTTAGGAGATTGATTCTTTTAAGTGTATCTTACAGAGTCTTCCTCTCCTCTCCTCTTCTCCCCTTCCCTTCCCCCACTATAAGAAATTCGGGTATTAGCTAAAAGGGAAATACCGTCGTTACAATGCAATTAGCGATAACTTAGCGACAACCACAAGGACGTCGTTAAAATGCTCATCGTTAATACTGTAGCGACGTGCAAAAACAGTCGTCGCTACGTAGCGTCTGTTTGCCTGGCGCTAAAGCCGTCGCTATGTTGAAGTTTGTCACAAAGTGAAAAGATCAAAGGTCGTCATTAAGCCGTCACATATTATATTAATTTTTTAATTGAATTTAGGGTTTTATATTTTATTTTATTTTAATTTACGGATTTACTGTTGAATTATTACGGAAATTCAAATTTTTATTTATTTTATAAATTTATATCATATTTGTTAACGATCTAAAATATAAACAAAAATAATAAATATTATATAAAAACACTCCTATAGAATATATATAAACCGTATATATACAAAGTGTATAAAAAAAGAATACAATAAAAAAATCACGGCTAACAGTGATGACGCTGCTGTGGTGGTAGGCCATGATCCTCATCCCCATCCACGGGCTGGTCGCCATCGCAGCGCGGGTGCGGCTAAGCCTGACTGAAGCTGGTAGAACCACCTGCATTGCCGGCATCCAACACTAACTGCAACTGTTGTCGGAGTCATGCGAAGTCCTTCTCCAACCGTGCGTACTGGGCCCCACAGTGATCAGCCCTCTCTTCAGCTCGGCTAGCATGCAACTTTGCTTCGATGACTTCATGGCGCAGCGCCTTGTCAGACGAATGTCGTGACCCGTCGCTCCCGCTAGTATGGGCCTGAGACTCCTGAGTGAGGCTGGTCACACCAGGACGAATGTTGCTTGACAAGTCCACGATGCCATAACAGTGGCCTCGATTCTTGCCAACAGCAACATCCTTCTAGATCTGTAGCTTGGTGGACTCATCAGTGATGAAGTTGTCCCCCATCTATGACTCCACCTCCCTCCGGCAGTCATGGTAATTTGTTTGTTGAGTAGAGACAAACTTATAATTAGTTAGTTATTCTATTGCAAATATATGAAATTATATAAAAAAATCAATGCTAAACATAATTTTGACTTACATATGTGCACAACGCTCAGTCGTCTACCTGGCCACCACCCTTTTTTTTGTGTAGATGGCCACAAAAAACTCATCAGGATCTACATCCCGCCCAAGCTGTCGTCGCTACACAAAAAAATTACACTAATTAATTATTTTAATTACAAATACAAAAATAATATAGAAGAGTAAGTTTTTACTTACCATATCTACCGCGACTTCAATGTGGTCCTTGTAGGCTATGGTGTGGACTACTCCACCTCGACGAGAAGCCCGGTTGCTCTTGTTACGAGCGGACTTCCCCTTGAACTCATCAGAGGCCCAATAGGCCAAAAGACCCTCCCAGGCCTCCTCACCGCACCAAGTGGGCCTAATCCCACTCGTCCAGACCTTGTTTAGCATATCCCTGAAGGCGTCTAATAATTCTCTACTCGTACACCTTCTTAAAGTGGGCCTCATCTTCAGGGGCCCAAGTAACTTTGCTCTGCAAAATAAAAAACTTTTAGGGTAAGTCATTTGAAAATGTCATAACAAGTTAAAAAAATAATGTAAAATGAAAACATTTTACCGTAAACTCCTCCCATCACTTGTCCTTCACATCTTTCAGGGTGACCTCCCACAAATAGTGAGGACCCCAAAATCGTGATCGAATTGCATGATCAATGACCGCGATGGAGACCAATGATCGCAAAACAATATATAGGTGAGGTGCTCACTTAGTCCCTTGCTCGCATATATACAAGCTTCAAATAATTACTTACTTGGCTATACCCTGCTCTGTTTTCATTTTTATTTTGACTCGTGTCTTATGGCTTCGGTTTTGTTTTATGAGATTTATGGTTAAGTTGTTTTTGCTAATTCACATCATTTACACGATTTATCTCAAATTTTTATTATGCTTCTAAATTTTCCAATTTCATATAATCTTTTATTCACAATTCAAAAATTAACTCGAAAATACACGACTTGAATGACAATTTAATTAATAACTATGATGTGTGTGCAAAGTGGGAGGGCTAATTTTACATGAGGATAAGAAGAGTCTTGGACATTAAATGGTCAAGATCAAAAGTTGCTTAAAGATTTACCTTTTGTATATGGATGATCAAAATTTACTCCCCTTACTCTCATAAAATTAGCTCTCACTTAATAATACATTTCATGTGAAAGAGAGAGAGAGAGGAAGGGTGAGTGAGATAACTATTTTTTAGCAAATGTATCAAGAAAGATGATTATTTTCAGAGTTCTATTTTTTTAACTCTTATTTTCACACCTTCTACCCCTCTTTTTTTCATCTCTCCCTTCCTCACCCCTCCCACACCTCATATAATGAGGTGTGAGCGTAGTAGTTTCCTTAATTTTATGAGAGTGACATTCTTCCTAAAAAATTCAGCTTTGCAGAACAAAGGACCTATAAGTTGTCGTAGACAAGTGACCTAGTGATTGAGGAAGGTGTGAGAATAGAAAAAAGAGAGGTGCTACCAATAAACTATTCTAAAAAAACTTAGTGTGATTGATTAAAATTTACATGAGTCTCATTAAATTATGTGGACTCCCAATATGGTGGGACCCATGTGATTATCAAGCAATCACAAGGATTGTATTGAAAAAGAGTATATCAAAAAGTGGAGTAAACTAGCAAATTGGTCCTTGACTTTTTTAGGGTCATGCAGTTTAGTCCCTAAGAAATAGAAAACCCCAATATAGTCTCTGACTTATTGTTTTTTCTTTCACTAAAGTCCAACTGTGTGTTTTCCGTTAATTTTTTTACTACGTGTCATGTTTAGTAACACTCTGTCTCACTGTTTGTCACTATAGTGTCCACTATGACACAAAAATGATGTGGTTTTGTCAAATTTATAGCTTGAAAGGCTTCAACTCTAACCGTTGTGTGCTTCCCTATTTTCCCTATTTTCTCTCTTCTCCCCCTTTTTCATTGGAAGGTCTTAACTTCAATGACGTTATTTTTGTGCCCTGATGGCAAATAGTGTAATATAGTGTCACGAAACGTGACACATCATAAAAAAATTAACGGGAAACACACAGTTGGACTATAGTGAAAGAAAATACAAGAAGTCAGGGACTATATTGGGGTTTTTTATTTCTTAGGGACTAAATTGCATGACCCTAAAAAAGTCAGGGATCAATTTGCTAATTTACTCTAAAAAAGTGTGTTACTGACATTTTTCTAAAAAAAGGGGTGGAAAAAGAAACACCCAAAGTTATTCGACTGGACTAAAACCTCAATTTAGGTCCAATAAGGTTGGAGGCTACAGCTGGGTTGGGTGAGAAGCATTAAAAATTTAAAACGTCTTTTTGAGCCACTATGTTTATTTATTATTATTATTTTTTGTAGTCTAAAAGAATCATGCCTCAAAAGTAAATTTTAAACGGACCAGGCAACAGCCCACATAAGCCTGGTGCTTGGACTTGGACAGGAATGTCCTGGCCCACATAAAATTAGTACGTGACTTCTCATTTAAAAAATATATGGAACCTAGAATTAATAGAACTCTAGAATGTAGCTGGTCCTCACCTCCTGGACGGTATTTTGATGCAAGAGTGGGTAAAGGTTAGCTAAGAGTACTTAGGTTCATAGCTTTTGGTACTTCGAGTCAGAATAAGTATTTAGGAATTTAGTGTGTCTTTGGGTTAACATTGAAACTAGTCAAATTCGGGTTTAGATTCCCAACGTAACTATTTTTAGCGTTGGAAACCTGAGTTTACCACATTTCAATGCTAAACCAAACATGTTCTTAGTGTGTTTTTGGTTTGACGTTGAAATGGACCAAACTCAAGTTTAGATTCTCCAATACAACTATTTGTAGCCACGTTTCAACACTAAACCAAACATGTTCTGACTGGGCTTTCAAGCCCATTTCCTTGTACTTCGGCCTTTTAGGCCTCTTTTATGGAATATTTAACCATTCAACCAAAAAAAATTATATATATATGGAATGTGACAAAAAAAATATGGAACAAAAAAAAGAAAAAAAACATATAGGGTGTGTTTGTGAGTTTAGAGAGGAGGGAAAGGGAAGGATTGGAGGGAGAAGGGAGGGGGAGAAGAGGAGGAAAAGACTTTGTAAAATACTCATTTAGGGTATGTCACCGCATGAGTGACATACCGGTATGACACCTATTAAAAGCCGTTGGATCACTTTCATTTTTGAATAAACGACTCTGATTGGTTTATTATTTTATTCTAAATAATTGAGTGACCTATTATTACTACTAAAAAGAGGTGTCGTACCGGTATGTCACCCGTGTGGGTGACACATCCTAGAAGCACCCCACAAACATAAAGGGGGAAGGACTTTAAATAAACTCTTCCCTTCCCTCTCATTCCCTTCAAAATTCAACTCACAAACATACCCATGACAAACTGATTTCATTCCATAAGAATAAGGTGATTTCAAATTTTCAACACCCCTCAAAATTTAAAAGAGTTTGTGAGTATGTCATGTTGAAAATTATAAACTCATTTAAAATATAGAACTAAAGAAGAGGATGGTTCAATTATTATTTTGAGTAATCCACATTCAGTAGAAAATTATTATACATATACACACACGTGACATTATTTTATTTGTGGACGTGATTGACCAAACGTGTTTCTACATATTCTGATTTGTGTCTATTTCTTCAAATCTGATTTATAAGTCCTTAACATTGTGTTTGTTTGACAGGAAAAGAAGCCTGTTTTGCATCTTCCTTAGTGTTTAATGTAAAATATAAAATAAAACAAATGGCAAAAATCTCAACTCCTTCTGTACTCATGCGTTTCATTACAACACCGTATGAAAGTAAGAATAAAGTGATTTTGTTAAAGGAATGGACCATTTCAACAAAATATGATTGTACTCACACAATATTTGATGAGATTTTTTGGGTGTATAATATTAAAATAAAGTATTTTCTAAGCACAAAAATTTATAATATCATCATGATAACGCGTTACGCACTATTTATATGATGTGTTTAATAATGAAGGAATGTTAATGATTGCATCATCATATTATCTTGAAATTTGTATACATTACATTAAAGATTAAAGATTAAACACTAAAGAAAATACTAATTAAAACATAAACAATAGTATTTTACATTTGAGTGGAATAAAAACTGGATTTAATTAATATACACAGTGAGTACTCAATAATATATTGTCACGGATGAATTTAATAATAAATGAGGTGTTATATTTATTAAATAATGTGACAGCACATAATTGAATGTCTGTGCAAAAATTTCTTTAAGTGAGTGTGTATATATTAAACTCATAAAAAATTATAAAGCATAACAAATCTAGATGATATGGGGTAATGATGGACTCATATATTTTATTATTTTTATATTGTTATTACATGAGAATGATGAGTGGACTGTTATAAGACATTCTATAGAAATAACAGCGTTGAATGCAATCCAATTGAAGCCATATTTAAAGGAAGGAGAAAGAGAAAAGGTGAGTTTATTTTTATGTTCCCCTGATGCTGTGGGGACAGGGGAAAGGGAGGGAGGAAGAGAAGGGTTTGTCAAGGTAAAGTAGAAGAAGAACAAGTGTCATTTCCTTTCTTCTCCATTTTTTCTTCATCATCATTCCTCTCACTGAATTTTTCGCTTTCCCTTTCTCTTCAATGGATCTCTAGCAGTCAACGCCTGTTGATGGCTGCACCCTCTGTCTCCTGACCCGCTATTTATTTTTCTCAATGGAGGTAAAATTTGTTCAAATTTGATCTTTTTTTTGCATCTGGTTCTATCTCAAAATTCCTTATACCGCAAAGATTTAATTTTTATTTTTTTAGGATTTTTAATTTATCTGGGGTTGGTTCTGATTGCGTCCTTACATCATCCACTTGCTCTGAAATGTTATAGTTTGCTTGTTTTTTTCTTTTCTTTTTGGGTGATGAATATAGAATGAATAATGATGTTCCTTCTGATGGCCAACGACAGTTTTCTTCCACCAAGGATATTTCATCTAATATTTTCTGGATAATTTTTAACGAATGATCAAATGTTTGAAGCACACTTCCGAGATGGAAATGCTTTATTTATAAATAACTTAGCAAGTAAACTTTGGACGGTATGAAAAAGATCACTGTCTTTAAGTTATTTTGTCAACCTGTGGAAGCATTCCATGAAGCATACTAGGGCCTATATTGCTGGTAGGAGCTGCATTTATCATCATTATTGTTTCTTTTTTTGGGTTGATATGGGTTTGTTTGTTTGTTGAATTTGATTTTCAACATCATCAGCCTCTGATGAACTTTCTATTAGTATTTTTAAAAATTTTAACATTTGGGGATTGTGGTTGGAATAATTGAGAGGGAGAGAATGTACACTTAGCTCAAACTAGTTTGGAGTCTGGCGAAGTAGAATTTAGCTAGCAATGTCATGCAGTATTTCCTTGTCTGCCTCCTGGTTTACTAGGTGATTCTAGGTAGAATCTGGATTTTAAGTTTACTTATTGAAATGGATTTTGGGTAATGACTCTGAATTAATTTCCTTTTCTGTTTGTTCACAATATTGTGCATTCAAGAGCAACACTTGCGTTGCACAATATTGCATCTGACTCTGAGGTTGTTGGCTGATATGTGATAGGTTCCAGAGATGGAAAGCAAGACTGAAACTCACATGACATCGGCTGTGGCCTTTGTTGAAGGGGGCATTCAAGAATCCTGTGATGATGCTTGCAGTATATGCCTTGAGGAGTTTTGTGAAAGTGATCCTTCAACGGTAATCTTCTCTTTTGTGTGCCACAATCATTGTTTCACAAATATAATTATAAGTAAGTATGGTTTAATTGAAGAACATTCGCTTACTTCTTTTCTTTCTCTTGCTTTTTAGGTCACAACTTGTAGGCATGAGTTTCACCTGCAGTGCATTCTTGAATGGTACGTATTAATATCCATCAGTTTTTCACGCGTGTCTCTCTCAAAATTCAGAACTTTAGTTGTATTTTTTTCCTGTCACAAAGGGTTATGTGTTGGTTGGCTTGGTTTCTGTAGATTTTGCTTAGTATCTATTTAGTCTGTAGACTCTGTACCAATAAAAACAAATGATTAAAATCTCTTCAGGCTTTCAGCATTGTCAAATGCCACCATCACTAGAATCAGAAGGTTGAATGTTTTGGGATGATTGCATGATATTTCTTCCTTCCTTCCTTCCTTCCTTTCTTTCTTTCTTTCTTTCTTTCATGTTTCACCATTTTTTCTAAGTCAGGATTGTGGGTGGGAGATTGCAAAAATTGGGCAAGGGAAGGGATAAATAGCCCAACCAGCGTTGTTGTGGGTCCCTGCACAAAGTAGGGGAGCCATAACCACTTGAGCCAAGTAGGAGACTCTTACTCTTAATTTCTTTTCTTGACGATATAATAAATTGTTGGAAGCCTTTTATAGAGAGAAAGAGAACTAAGTTGCCTCTGACTTAAGTTAAAATTGACTTCATTAATGTCCTTTGTAATAATTTCCTTCAATTTTCATTTCTAAGTGAATTTCATCTTGTGAATAAAACCCATCCCCCTTTTCTATCATATACATACCAAGCTCAGTGAAAAACATCCTAGAACAATCAAATTAACTTTGGCCAAAACTCATGGGTCTCAGTTCCCTATAACAGGTAAAAGAATTTGAGGTACAAATATGGATGCAAGATACACGTGAACTTCGGTTCCTGTATAAAATGGCATCTCTGCTGCCTATAATGATGGATTTCTTGATTGAATATTCATGGAAATCATAATTTCAATGACTTCTTCAATAGTATGAATTGGAATGCTGTCCTATGTTTTTCAATTGTTCCCGACTTTTGTCAATGTTAAGGTCATTCATCACTCTTAAGCGCTGGTTATGACTTATGATCTAACAACTGGGCTTTGTTTGTGCCATTGCGGGCTTCGGCTAGATGATCAGTGAACTAGCCTGTGTGTGTAGTCTGGATTTGTGTGTGGGAGGAGAACCTATTCACTGTCGAAGATATTCTTGTTATTTCCATATCTTTTAATACATTAAAAGTTCTGATTCTCATAAACATATTTGAAAAAGAAAGAATATACTTTAGCAATTGTTACTGGCTCTCATTTTTAGGGGTCAGAGAAGCTCCCAGTGTCCTATGTGTTGGCAATCTATTAGCTTGAAGGATCCTACCAGGTTGGTTATGATTTTTGTTGTTAAGGATCTGCATTATCTCTGTTATCATTCTTTAGTTTATTATGTTATTAAACTTCTACGCATTTGATGGCAGTCAGGAATTGTTTGAGGCGGTAGAGCAGGAGAGGAAGCTGAGGGTTACTCCATCAAGGAATGCTGCTATTTTTCGTCACCCTGCCCTTGGTGATTTTGATTTGCAGCAAGTCAGTTATCAGTCTCTTGAGTGTTGATTTTTTTTCTTATATCTTAAGCACGCCATAATTCTACCATTTGTTTATTAAGTACTTTTTCTCATTCTACAGCTACGCATGAGTGTCAATGATGCTGATCTTGAAGAGCGAATAATCCAACATTTAGCTGCTGCTGCAGCAATGGGGAGAGCCAACCACCTTGTTCGGAGGGAAGTGCAGCGAACTCGGTCATCTGCTCATGGTCATCCACATTTCTTAGTATTCTCAACTCAGCCTTTTGCACCTTCATTAAGTCCTGATTCAGCTGCTGAAAAGGGGAAATGAACCAGCTGCAATTCCGATAGGAAGTCCATCTACCCCAATAACATCTGATGGAGATGGACCATCACGGCAGATCTCACATCTTCAAGCCCATAGCTCTTCATCTTCTGGATCTTCTGTCATGACAACAAATGGCCAAAGAAATTACTCTAATGCTAGGTAGTTATGGCCATATTATTTATATGCAAAGATTATTTCCCTCTTCTCTATATTATGTGTCTGTTTACTACACATAATTCCTCTCTATTATGAAAGCATACTAAAGTTTCTTTGTATTAAATCATAAATGCTGTCAAGCCTAAAGAACTCATTATCTGAATTCTGAACTGTTTATTCATGAACTCAGTTAACAAATTTGTTAGCTCTAACAATTTTCTGGAGTTAATTGTGATGCTTTTTTTTAGTAAACATGACAGAGTTTTATGTAGATTTTCATAATAGAGGGGAGGTATTCACTGTACACATAAAATACAGGAGCTGAGAGTATTTTACTCTATTTATTCTCTTATGGATCATTATTTGTTGTGCATTAGTGATATTATATGCTGTGCATTTACTTGCTTGCAGAGGCTCTACCGCTCAGTCTTCACCAGTGAACCAAGATGGAGCAGGGCCATCAGAATTCCAGTCATTTTCTGATTCTCTGCGGTCCAGACTTAATGCAGTATCTATGAGGTATGGTTTTTTTGGAAAATAGTGGATGTGCATAATTTTTGTATTTTGTCAAATCAACTCATCTGTATTAACTCACATTGTGATTAAGATACAAAGAGTCAATTTCAAAAGGGGCAAGGGGATGGAGGGAGAGGCTGTTCTCTCGAAATTCTTCCATGTCAGAAATTGATGCAGAAGCTAGGAGAGAGGTGAGTACTGGGATTGCTAGTGTGTCCCGATTGATGGAATCCCTTGGAACTAGAGAAAATAATAGCTCTGTTGGTGCTTCTTTGTCAAATCATTTGGAGGATGGTTCTATGGCAGAGGTGAGGAACCACAGCAATGTTGAAGCTAGTGGGGAAAGCTCTTCACACCACAACAATTCTCCAGCTGCGTGTTCTGCTAACTCACATTCAAGTTGAGCTGTTTTTTGTTTCTATTAATGCATCTTTCCTCAGCATCTCATATTTGAAGGTGAGCTTTGATCTTTGTCTAAACCTTCACAACATAATCAACAAATCTTGCCTTCCATTTATAAACTACATTGCTGTTTTGGTTCTTATGATAAATGTCTCCAATCACTGAAGGATATACCTTTGTACCTTAGTAGGAATGAGTGTCCCTGGTACAAGTGGTGTTAGGACTTAGGAATGTTCTTGGTGATACTGACATGGTGAATACCACTTTAATTGTTTACTTTACAAAAGCAAACATAAGATAACAGTGAGGTGAAAACAGGACTGTGTGGAGGAAAGTGTGATTTTATTGGTACAAATAAATTGTTAATATGTTTATTTAGAGATACATTTTTAACCGGGATTGTTTTGGATGCTATGGTTATTAGGAAAAGCCAAACAGTTTATTTCTATACCCAAGTATCTCAGTCCTACATAGTGACAAGGGTGTGGTATTTTCTTTTATCTATCCATTTATCTTTTCAATCTTTCTTTTTAAGTATCAGGCAATGACCATAACCTTTGTATATCAAACTTATGTACATTCTTGATGGATTGAGTTGAACATATGTTGGTATTTTCAAACTATAAACCAAACACTAATATTTTGCATTCCCATCATTTGGATTCACTCCACAGTTTACTTAATGCTGTAAAAACAAAACAAGTTTATCAGCCAAAGCATGACATTGGGAATGTAATTATGCAATATATGTGTGAAATAGTAGTTCTTTTGACTGTATCCCTTTTGGTGCCCGTCACGGATTTAGTCTCATCTGTGTTTTTTTTTTGTTTGTCCTCAGGCCAAGTGTTTCTCCAGACATGACATGCTGAGGAGCAGATGCATTGGAAATAGTCATATGGTTGTTATGTTCTGATTTGCAATAAAAATTAGGATACAAAAAACACCTACGCTCAAAGGTCAAAGCTTAAAATTTGTTTCTATTTTTGTGTATGTATATATATTATGCCGGGAACAGTGAAGTGAAGAGTTGTATGTATTAAAAAAGTGGGTGGATGGCTTTTAGAACTTGCATCATGTACTCTGGACATCACATAAATATAAACCATGTGAGACAAGTGTTTTGAAATTGGATGGAACTGGAACTGATGCCCGTGATGTGTCCTGATACCCTTACTTTCTGCTGGTATGGTATCAATAGAATGAAGGTGGCAACATGCTGTTTCTGCAACATTCCAACTTTGGTCATGCCTGTTTCATTTCCCATGCACGGTTACTTAACACCAACTCAAAGTCTCCGTTTACCCACCGTGAAGCCTAAACAGCAGACATTAAAAGGAAGGTTAGAGAAAGAAATGTCAGTGTGAATTAATAGGTAAATCAAACACACACTAAACAGCAGACATTAAAAGGAAAGCCTAGTTAAATTAATTTTTTTTCATTCATAATGATGTTTTTAAGCACTTTATATACGAGCGATTGTGTTAAAAAAATTCTGCTTATTGAAGACCATAATAAACAGTAATGTTAAATTCACACATAATAAATACATCCATAAAACAAGTTGATCATGAAATTACATGTGGGCGTATGTATAGAAGATATTTATCATCATTGTATATAATAAAATAAAATAAAATGAATGGCATGTTGGGAGGTAGGTTCGTAGTATTATTATAGTTTGTATTTTGTGATATTTTATTTGATACAAGAAGCTTCTAAGATTG
This sequence comes from Sesbania bispinosa, assembly GCA_026901365.1. Classification (NCBI taxonomy): domain Eukaryota; kingdom Viridiplantae; phylum Streptophyta; class Magnoliopsida; order Fabales; family Fabaceae; genus Sesbania; species Sesbania bispinosa. The sequence continues at coordinate 749,543 of QLOH01000438.1, forward strand.
GGGGGTTTGGGATGTGGTCTGGTCGATTAAGGCAAGGCAAACCAGGAAGGAAAAGAAAGCACAAAATTGTAATGCAAGTGAAATGAAAGGAAATGTGAAAGCTAAAACAGTGAATGTGACAATTGACAAAGGAACCACTGCAGGAGGGGAAGTCACCGTCTGTATGTAGAGAAGAGGAGGATTGTGTTGTGTGTATTAGTTGAGGAAGATGAAAAGTTAAAACGGAGACACTTTCACGGGTCACAGTTGATATTGAAAGAAAGAAAGAAGAAAATGGAGCGTAGAAAATAAATGAGGCCCATTTTATTTCTATATCTTCTCTTCGATTCATTGTCTCCGACACCGACACTTTGCCAGACTGCCTCCTTTATCAAGCCTTTCTTTCACACAGCATTCACGTTTCGGCTCGGCTCCTTTCCAAAGCTCCATTTGCAGTGTTTTTAATCTGTATATAGTTTAGTATAACGTGTCTTTCCATCCTTAAAATTAGATTAGTCTCAGCTAACGTAACGTAAACTTTGTATGGTACAACGTGCCATCTTCATTAATCATTAGTTTAGAAGGGAACATTCATATTAATTAAAAACTATGCCTCAATTTGTTGATTGATTTTAGTTTTACACAAATGAAATACTACCAAAAGAAGGGTAAGGTGGCGTGGCGTGGCTTGGCTTGAAAACAAACAAACACATGGAAATGTGAGTGTGATAACAGCACATAATTTCCCGTGTGGTCCCCTCATACAGGCTGTCAAAGAAAGAATAGTATACTTATGCTTCTGCTACGTGCCTCTTCTTTCTATTTCACAATCCTTTCCTTCTCAACCCCAACCCCAACCCCAACCCCAACCACAACCATTAAGCAAAGCAAAGTCACTGCCATTGAACCCATCAGACTTTGAGACTCTGATTGTGACTCACCAACCATACCCCACAACCACGCCTTCTTCACTCCACTTTTCCCAACCCTTCTTCACTACTATCACTTCTTCTTGTGCCCACCAAAATATACGAACGAACCCTCTCTTTCTCTTCATGAGAACGAGCACCATGGATTCCTCTTCCATCTATGGTGTCTCCGTTACCCTCTTCCTTTTTCTTTCCCTCATACCACTCCATTCCGCATTCCCTCACAACAACTCTTCTTCTTCTTCTTCCTCTGGTCAGATCAACTCTAACTCAATCCTCGTCGCTCTTCTCGATTCTCATTACACCGAACTTGCAGAGCTCGTTGAGAAAGCGCTTCTCCTTCAGAAACTTGAAGAAGCTGTCGGCAGCCACAACATCACCATCTTCGCCCCGAGAAATCAAGCTCTGGAACGTGACCTAGACCCCGAATTCAAGCGATTCTTACTCGAACCACGCAATCTCAAGTCGCTCCAGACACTCTTGATGGCCCACATTCTCCCCACACGAATCGCCTCTCACCACTTTCCCGCCGCTGAACACCGCCACGCTTCCCTCTCCGACCACCACCTCCATTTGACCACCAATCCCTCCGGCAAGAAAACCGTCGACTCCGCGGAGATCCTCCGTCCAGACGACGTCGTCCGTCCCGACGGAATCATCCACGGGATCGAGCGCCTCATCGTTCCCCGCTCCGTGCAGGAGGATTTCAACCGGAGGAGAAGCCTCCGCGCGATCTCGGCGGTGCTACCGGAGGGAGCACCGGAGGTAGATCCCCGAACACACCGTTTAAAGAAACCGGCACCGGTCCCAGCCGGTGCCCCACCGGTGCTGCCAATCTACGATGCAATGGCTCCTGGACCTTCCCTCGCTCCGGCGCCGGCACCAGGACCGGGAGGGCCACGTCATCACTTCAACGGGGAGAGACAGGTGAAGGACTTCATCCATACGCTTCTACATTATGGCGGTTACAACGAAATGGCGGATATTCTGGTGAATCTAACATCCCTTGCAACCGAAATGGGAAGGTTAGTTTCTGAGGGTTATGTGCTCACCGTTTTGGCTCCAAACGACGAGGCAATGGCGAAGTTAACGACAGACCAGTTGAGTGAACCGGGAGCACCGGAACAGATCATCTATTATCACATCATTCCAGAGTATCAGACGGAGGAGAGTATGTACAATGCGGTGCGAAGGTTCGGTAAGATCCGGTACGATACCCTGCGGTTACCACATAAGGTGTTGGCGCAGGAATCTGACGGTTCCGTTAAATTCGGTCACGGTGATAGCTCTGCGTATTTGTTCGACCCTGATATTTACACCGACGGAAGGATTTCCGTCCAAGGGATTGACGGCGTTCTTTTCCCTCCTGAGGAAAACGACGACACCACTCAACGCACCCGCACCACAACTCCTCTTGTTAAAGTTGCTGCTAAACCCAGGAGAGGTAATTAATAATATAATATAGTCTTGATTAACGCTTAATTTTTGTGATTGCTCCCTTTAATCTTTTACTGATTTACTATTTTTATTAAATTAGGTTGATAGATTTGATTGAGTTAGTGAGTTTTAGATGATTCAATGAGCACTGTTTGGGGATTAATTGTGGTTAATTTATTTATCACTGAGTTTTTAAAAGCGCTTTCTGGAAAGGCCGGAAGCAACCTTTAAGAACCGTGCCAGCTGTGATGAGCTATTGCTTCATTTTTACCTTTAAGAAGGGAGTCTTTTTTGTGATTCGTGTGTATTGCTATCTCTTTTCTTGTTATTTGCTTCTGTTGCATTTTTATTTGCTTTTTCACCTTGCATGCCTTGAATTGATTATTTTTTAGTGAATAGAATAGAGAGGTGGTGATTAATGGGGAAGGGGCGGGGAACTAGGCAATTATTAGAGAAAAGTGCATTTTCTAATGAATTTCATTTTCATTTTCTGTTAGTGTGATTAGTCTATTCTTTGTCTCGATTCTCAACTAGTCCATGTGAATGTGATTAACAAACCGCATCAAAATAATTCAGTCATTTCAGTGTGCCAAGCTGTGAACCACATTCTATTTTGATGCGGAAACGGTCTGTCTGTATATGACACAGATTGTTTATTTTATTGTTTTATATTGTTTTTGTTTATTTACATGATATATTATATTTATAGTCAACTAGCATATTATTTTGGTTTTATCTTCTTACAATTTAATCATTTGATACGCATATAGGAGGGATATAAATATAAAATTTTTCCTTGTATACATGTGAAATGGTAATAGAATTGCTTTGGTATATTAGTTGACTTAACATTTTATTTGACCTAAATGCATGTGGTGGCAGGTAAGTTGCTGGAACTCGCCTGTAGCATGCTTGGAGCTTTTGGACGAGCCTGCTAATGAAATCGCTTTCTCAACTAATCGTTCAAAAAATTAGAAAAAAAAAAATAATAAAGAGTGATTTTATGTAAACTTGATGAATGGTAAGTTTTAACCACTATTCAATGCTTGGTTTATTCCATTTTTTTGGATGACTGTCTGATCTGATACACATTTTCATTTTTTTCCCATGCTTGATGCAGTTGTAGAGTAATCATTTCAATACAAAGGATGCATCGTGAATCTATAATCAGAGAGCGATTAAGTTGCAGGATTTCCGTGGAAACTCACAGCAGATAACAAATTTTCTGTCATTTTGTTTCATACTGTAATTACATATCAATTTTTTTATTAAATTTTTATTTTATGTTGATTCACTGTCTCTGTATGCATAAATAACCTTCCAATACGACACTCCTTCTTGGTTGCATATGTTTTTCTTTTCTCGTTTGTATGTGAATCAAATTCATACATATTCTACTTTACTATTATGCCTTCAACTCGTTTTCGTCAGCAGATTTAACTTTAAAACTAACTAGGAAATGGACCTTTGAGCAGAACAATTAAAAAATTATCTATATGTAAACACCATATATTCTTTGAATTTTTCAAAAATATTTCTTATTATCGAATCAAACCTTTTGCCAACTCTATTATTAAAAGACTTGTGTTTATTCTTTATTAGTGGGTCAGCACAGCATAATTTATTTAATAATAATAAAAAATTAGAATGAGATTGTTAAAGGAGTTTATTACCAATATTTTTCATAAAAACATATTGAAATGGACCTCTCAGCTAAAGAAGGTTAGAAGAAAAGAAATGGACCTTGCTTGGTAGTTGGTTTTGCGTCATTTCTTTTTCATTCTACGTGAAGCTGTGGTTAAGGGGTTATTTCATGGATAGCTAAATTAATGGTGGCTGTGGCCTGTGGCAGGAAGAAGAGGAAGTGGTTGTGGGATTGATTAATTATTTGCAGAAGAAGACAGAATAGCTAATGGTATTCTATTGCATTGCTGGGCCTCTAAAGGTGTCGGTCATTATATAATACATCAAATAAAAGCCCCTCTTGTGTTTGTGTAATGTCACGTTTGTGCTTTTGTAGGAAACATAATGCTATTAAAGATGTGGCCCCAACTGTAGGATTATTCCTTGATTACCCAACAAATCATTCCCCTTCACACCTACATATTCTCTCTTTTCTTTACATATTTTTCTGAGGGGAAGGAAAATTCGTCGAACTTCAACAACGACACAAATGCCAACCCTACATTATAACACAGAAATTAAGACGCAACAAAATTTCCACTTTTGACATGTGAAGAGAACAAAGAAGAAACTAAAGAGAGTAATATAGCACTGACTTCAGAAGACAAAGCTTCTTTGTAACATTGCACTAACATTTGCAGCCACATATATATGGAGCTTCTATTCGGATTCTGATTTTGTCTTGTCAGCTATTGATAGACAAGATTTACGAGCGAGATCTGATTCCAACATAGGGATAATTTCTGCTGCATATAGTTACATGATAAACTATGCTTGTTTGAGAAGGTAAAAATTTAGTATTTTATACTGATTTCAATGATTTAAAGTCGAGCATATATCTTTTTATACTCTACATATTTTGATTGTTCATTTAGGACAAATTAAAGTTAATAAAAGTGACATGAAAAAGTAATTAATTTTTTCATACAACGATGTTTAAAAAACATTTTTCATTAATTCGACTGGAAAACATTCATTCATTCAATCAATAATATATAGATTGGAAAAATGGGGTGGTGAATCATTGATCTAAATTGATGAGACTCTGTACAAGCAATTCTAACTGCTCAGTTCTTGTTTCTCAATTAATTAAATTTGTTCAAGACAAAAGCCCTCTCATTTGTTACAGAATTCGGAAATGGAGTAGTTAGGTAGTTGGATTGCAGCCGGTGGGTGCTTTAGCAAGTACAGTTTTTAATCTTCGACTTCGGGGTAGGATCATCCATAGTCTTGATTAGCTACTATAGGTTTATTTTATAGTGTTTGCAGTGAACCATTGAAAAAAAAAGAAGAAGCTAAATTTCATTCAAATAATACTATAATAGTCTAACTCTTACAACTCTAATAAAAATAATAAATTTAAGATGTTGTAGATTTTAGCCCCCAACTTCTCTATTTGAGATAAGGTAAATATACAGGATTGATTTAATATATATTTAGGTGTCAAGTGAATTTAAAGGTGAAGTTTTCAACGTTAATATATTTATTTAAAATTTATCTTAGGTTTTTTGGGATGTAATTAAACTTAGATATTAAATTTGATTCCCCACTCCCGAATGTGGGGATTTTTAAGTTACTCTCATTTTAACTATATTATTTTTACATTAAGCATTTTGTCTTTTATTATTATTATTATTAATATTTTTTATTCATTATAAATATTATTCCTTAAATTTATTCTATAATAAATTATCGGATTATCATTGTTAAAATTTTCCATAGTTGTAAATTTAGAATTCATAAACCGAAATATTGACACACTATATCGAATTAATAAACATAAATGATGCTATGTTATTATTCACGCAATTTATTTTATAAAATGTCTCATCTTTGTAATTTATGCATTCGTATAGCATTGAATATAAATGTTTTATCTCTTAAATAATTTTGTTTTAAAATTATTTTAAAATTTTCACCCAATGCATATGATGCTTGTGAGTATAATTACTATATGAAAGAGGTTGATTTATATTAGAATTTGAAAATAAAAAAGGCAACATTTGATGAGTTTTTTTTTTTTTTGACGAATCATTTGATGAGTTTGGTACATTTCAATATTTACAACATTAAATATTAAAAAGTATACATTTTAATTAAGATGAGTAAAATAGAAAATTTTAAGTAATGAGATAAATAAGATAGTCATTAATTAAAAGCGATAGAATTATAATAACATGATGACTATTCACATAAATCCTATGGAGATTGAGCTTAGCTGGTAGGAAGCCGGCCTAAACAAGTCTCCAAGAGTATGAGAGTGAAGATAGAGAACCCTAGGGTACCTTTTATTGGTCTTTTTTTATTTTGGTCGAAAAAAAATTTTTGGTCTCAAAGTTGACCATTAGGGAGTTGCTTTTGGAACCCCCTTTTTATTATTCGCACCCCCATAATATACCCCCTTCTCAAACTACCCCTACCCCCCACCGCCAGCCACCCCCACCCCCTCCCCCACCCCCACCCCCACCCCCACCCGTCCCCCTTCCCCACTCTCCGAGCGATCTCTTCCCCCCTCCCTCCCCTTTATTTTTTTTTCAATGTTTCTCTAAATACAAAACATTGAAAAAAAAATAAAGGTTCATTTACGGAACATTCCAGAAATTAAGTTCTGGCGTCAACTTTGTTAACGAAATTTTCGGAACCTTCCGGAAATTAATGTCCGGAACAATTGTGCAGCAGCAGGGGTGAAAAAATTCCGAACCTTCCAGAAATTAATGTCCGGAAGATTCCGGAATTTCTGTTAACAAAGTTAATATCCGGAAAGTTCCGGAAATTTTTTTTTAGCGAGACAAGTTTAGAGACGGACTAAACACAAAACATTGAAAAAAAAATAAAGGGGAGGGGGGAAGGGACCGCCCGAAGAGTGGGGAAGGGGGTGGGTGGGGGTAGGGGTAGTTTGGGAAGGGGGTATATTATGGGGGTGCGAATAGCAAAAAAGGGGTTCCAAAAGCAACTCCCTGACCATTATTAGAGGGAACACATGCTTCATTAGAAGCTGGCCCAAAGGCCCAAGAGAGTACATTGGCCCATTTTTTAGAAAGAAAAATCTTAAGAGCAAATATTGTTCACCAATTAATTAATAATTTCATTTTAATTTTTTGGGAGAATATTGACATCTATAAATAGTTTTTGGGGTTAAAGCAAGGGTTTTACTTGCTCGGTCCTTAAAAGTTGGCCTGTAAATGTAAGTGCAAATACTTTACACTAGGGTACCATCTCCCATTCCAAAATTTTTATTTAAAAAAATCCATTAAGAGTTAAATAAATATAAATTTTACCTGAAACTAACACATTTACTTTTGTTTTTATTAGATACATATTTCACTTCAAAGAGTTGACACATGAGTGATGCTTTATGAAGAAACTTTGCTGTATGCAGTGCTTAATGAATAGAGCCAGAAAGGGCAAAGCTCTTGGTGTTTCTTTAATCAGATGTCAAATACATGAATGGCTAGTTAAATAATGAATTAATAACACATTCTAATAGACATCACAAAAGGGAAACACTTTAATGTTGAAAAAACAACTCTTATTTGCAATACACTTTTATGATGAATGAACAAGAAGCAACCTCTATATTCACAATAACAATGAAATAAGTAATAATAAAATAGAACCCTAATCTTACATAATTATTAATTATGTCCGATGATATGAATCTACACTCCAACAGTAACCTCATATGATACAAGCTCAGGTGTAGTTGAATTCAAAAGCAGTGCACTATTTGGAGGATGATCTGTTTCGCATTGTAGCTCCATGTCAATTTTGCATTCAGAATTGTTAACATGTAGATATTGGCATTCTTCATTTGTTACTGTGGTTGCATTTTCCTCAGACTTCAGCTTGGCTTGGATTTTCTTGATTGGTTTCTTTGAAATTACATCTTTATGACCCTTTACCTTTGCCTTGGTTGAATCATTCTGCTGTTGTTTCTCAAGTGGACTGGAACAAGACTTATCTTCTTCTAAATGGTTGCTCATAGCAGATGCTTTGTGTCTTCCAAGCTTTGGGGATCTTGGGCGGGTTGTTGGTATCTAATTGGTAGATGAAATGCATTAAGAGTATGTTTGTAAGTAAGAAAGAAAGAATATTAAAAGAGCATGCCCCATGAAAGAAGTATAGAAGAAGAAAGAGAGCATATAAACACTTAGTGTGTGTCTGGTTTGACTGGTGAAACTCTAGTTTGGATTCTCAAACGTAACTATTTCTAACGTTGAAAACGTGAGTTTACCATGTTTCAAAACGCTAAACCAACATGCTTTTAGCAATATGAACCAACTTTTATGCTAACATCAAGAATTCAAGATGAGAATCTATTACCATAAAAAGTAAAAAAAAAAAAAGGATTATAAATGTAAACAAGCATTTCATGACCCCAATTTGAAGTCAGTATTAGCTAGGATCTAGGAGCACATGTGATGGATTAGTTACCTTCTTCAGCTCAACTTTTGGAGGTGGTTCCTTATAGAAACTTGGCATTGGAGTGGCTTTGAATATCATGCTCTTCCTCAATTGCTTGATCTCTGCCTCTTGGTTTTCCTGTTAGAAATCCATAACAAAAAATGTAGAGAATAAGCCAAAATCAGCATATAAGTGGTAGCTGAAACTCAAACCACAACATGGAACAGAAATATATTAAGTTCATTAAGTTGTAAGTGATGATATATACCTTTGATTTCGCTTGTTGGTTAGTTTTCTCTGCTTCCTTGGCTAGAATTTTTTCCTCCAACTTTGAGAAAAACTGAGGAAAAAAGGGATCAAATAGGATTAATATATAATATTTGCTATAGTAACATAAGAGTAGGATGTAAGTTCCAGCAACAACCTCCTTCCGCTTTTCAGCTCTTTCTTCCAATCTGAAGGAAAATCCAGAACCACTGTTTCTCTGACAAGGAGTAACACTTCTGATAACATATACATAAGAAAGTTTTCATGAACATTTAAGGTTTAAGCTAAAGAAAAAGAAGAATGGAATATACTTTATTAACAAATGTCAATGCCATAGACACAAACAAAATTCAAGTCCTAACAAGATATAAACAAGAAATGATGGCAAAATGTCCTCAGAGTAATAGGGTAAAAATCATACGAAGTTGTGGAATGAGAATCATCATCCTCCTTATTTGATTTTGTAGTTTTTGCTGAGTTTGAAATCTGATCAACAGGTCTGCAATAATGTAAAAAATCATAAGGTGATAATACATGATTCCATTCAGCAGAAAAATGCAAAGCAATCTCCTGATCATATATTCTTTCCAATACAGCCACATATTGAGCTGACCATTCGGGCTACCTGGAATGATGCGGATAACAGGTTTTATCAGATTGGGCTAAAAAAATTCGGGAATTATTCGGTAGTCTAGAATAAGTGTCCGAGTCTTACATTTTTACGGATACCACAATTTTTTTTTTTCGGGATTTGCAAGTTGCCCGGCCCTTTGAATGTTTTTTAGCGTAGCAGACTTTATTGGGTTAGGCTAAAAAACCCTAGAATTATTGAGTTAGTTTAAAATAAGTGCCCAGCCCTATATTTTTTTCTTACTTTACCCACACTTAAGGGAGGTTGGGACTTACAATGATGCCTCAGATGTATGGCTCTTGGTGACTTCAATAACAGGAGTAGACCTACCAAACTGGTACAAAAAAACTAATGTCAAGAATTTGGAAACCAATGATAAGAAGCAATGAAGCTACACATAGAAAGGCAATGAGGAAAAAGAATATCTACCGCAGAACGTTTCAAACCAGGCATGGAAGTCAAGGAATTCCTCTGGTTAGAACCTCCAGTGTTTGTTTTTGCCTCCTTTGAGTTCACTTCAGAGTTTATGGACTTCCTTGAATGATGAGGAATGGAGGCCTCATCTCTAACCTCATTACCTTGAACATGTTTAACTTTTGTCTTCACAGGATACCCATCAATGCTTTTCTGCATAGCATCTTCACGACCTGATTTGGTTGGGAAAGAAAAGCTTTGAGAAAGGGTTGGCCTCTGCTTTTGAGATATTGAATTTGGACCTTTCAAAATAGGCTTGTCTTTGGCAGATTTGTTGTTCTTGGAAGCAACACTTGCTCTCCCACCAGGTTCCTAACCATTTCAATTTTAATTAGTAAAAGTTATATATATCATGAGTTGCAATTGAAAGTAATATCACCACAAAAATTATTATAAGCAAACAATTCTTATACTTCCTTTATGGTACCTTAGCACGTTTTGAATTTTTACTTGCAGAAGAAGTTTTAGAGGCTTCAATTGCATCACCAGCAGAAATGGAACCTTCAGTCTCCACTGTGTGTTTAGATACTTCATTCTCTGTCTGAATTTCAGCATCATTTTCAACTTCTTTCTTTATATTCTCCTTAGTTGTTACCCCAATAACTCTTTTCTCTTCCTCCACAGCAACCTCATTTTCAGATTCCATTATGCTATAAACTTTTGTACAAAGTTATGTCAAGTTGAAGGATGTTCACCTGTAAAAGAAAAAGAAATTATATATACATTTTTCTCAGATTCTGGTGTACATAACTGAAAATTAATCATAAACAGAAAATCCAATACAATATGGTCATTTCTTCATAATTTTTGCCAACACTGAATGCATTTTTCTAAATATGTATCGTTGCATTTTGGTCAGTTTCAACGAAAAATCAAACAGACACTAATTTAATCAATTTGCATTACTAACATAGAAGACAAACATAAAAAGAGTGACAATGAATCTTCATCCCCTGCACACTCTTCACAAGCTTAACACAGACCCAAATAAGATTCACTTGATCTAAATTTACATACACAGAATTCAATAAAATAAGCACTGTAGAACCAAAATCACAATATAAAAAAGACAAAAAAAAAAAAAGGTTCTAGAAAACTAACATAGAAATGGAAATTCAGAAGTCAGAACTACACTATAGTTACCTCTAAAACTGTGTTCTTGAGTACTGGACTTGATTTATAAACAGGACTCACTTATACATTCTCTGAAATGGAGATCAGGTTGTAACTTAACGAATTTAAAAACTGAATTGTGCTGAAGATTGGTGGTGGCAAAGATAGAATATGAGTAGAATATGATGATCAATATTGGTGGTTTGGATTAGAAGAAGAGCATGGTTATTAAATGTTCATATGTGATAGTTGAAGGTGAAAGGTGTAATTGGTAACAAGTTTTCCTTGGAGAGATTTGTGGAAAGAAAGGTCAAGTGGGACGAGCTTTCAATGAATGGGAAATAGATAGATTAATAGGAACTGCCACAATGACTTTTCTACCACTCCCTAAATCTGTAACTGTCACTAGAACCAAACTTGTTTTCTTTTCTTGTTTAACTGTCACTGTAACCATTTTAAGGTTAAATTGCACTACATAAAGGTGAATCATGAGTGGGAAACAAGAGATGACATTCATCCTGTTCCTTACTCTGATAATTTCTCTTTTTTTATATTAGTGTGTTTGGCTGGCTATTAAAAAGTTGATTAACAGTGTTTATCTGTCTGTGTGTGTTTGTTTGTGTGTGTTGAGATATATACATACATGGATGCACTTGTTAATTAATCATCAAAAAATTAATTAATCAATCATTTATTCATGTGACCTTTTCATGATTATTATCAATTCCACAAACCAACTTTTAAAAGAGAAAATAAGAGAGTAAGTAGTAAGATAGTTAACCATATTGTAAATATTTTTATAAAAAGGAAGGTTTCTTTTGATATTTTGACATAAAGAAATATGACTGTTTACAAAATGCCAACTACGGTTCAACCAAATTGATCTAATTAACTATGAATAGGACAATCTTTGTTTGTTTCTTCGGAGTAAAGAGGAGAACTTTGTCCACATCCAATGAATTATTTTCAGATGAGCATTTTGCATCTAGTTATACTGTGGGACAAATCACTCTCTTGGATTGGTTCATGTGATTGTAAAGATTATATAAACACATAATGGCATAGTACCATGCCCATTTTCTTTTTTAACTTCATTTAGCATTACTTTGTTTAAATTGATTATGTACTTGCTCATCTAAATTGGTAATCAGTTGCATCTTATCATTATATTATATATAATCTATCATGATATTTCATCCAAACAAAGATAAACATAGTGATAGAGAAGAAAAAGTACAACAAATTCATACAATAAAAATATACAATAACTCAAACAACACATTTTTCTTTCTATATCTCTCCATCACATCATTTATCACATCTTACATTTCTCTCTCTTCTCCCCCCCTTTTTTTTCTCTCTTTTTCTTTCAAAGTTATATTTTGTGGGGTTGTATGAGTGGAAGGGTAAGTTTGTTTCAAGGTATGTAAAAATATTCCCGAGAAAGTAAGGTTGGGAAAATGATATTCCCACGTTTGATTCAAGTTTTAGAAAGACGTTTCCGCGTATTATTGATTCCCGTGAATGTATTTTAACTGTGATTTGTTCACTTTTTATTCACATAATGACGGGTGAGAATCTTATATTCCCATGGAAATAAAAGTTATTTTTCTCACTTCCACTTCATCCTACAATATTTTTTATTTTTATCTTTTAAATTTTAAAGTAAATAATTTTTAAAAATATTGCTAGAATATGAAATATATACCAAACATATATATAAATTTTACTTGGAAATAGTATTCCTGATAATATGATTCCTGAAAATGATATTATCGAGAATATGATTTTATACTTTGAAACAAACACACCCGAAGAAAAATATATACTTATTATCAATTTTTATGGTGAAGTTGTAATGTAAATGTAAATTTGTTAGTAAGTGATGTTGGGAAAAGGGCATGAAAGTAAATTGAGTTAGAGATTGGAATTGGAATGGAAGGGGGGCAAGAATACTATTTGAGAACATGGGAATGGTGAGTAGTGAGTGTTGGGTGTTTCATTTGGGATGACATGGCAGGACCAAGCAACATGATTGGTCGCACGTTAGGCCAACCTTGACAGGTACCCCACCACCTCCCACCAACCGCGCGTGAGCTGTCAGAACGTGCGGCCTTTCTTCTATTCTATGTAATGTAATGTATGTATCCAATCCTTTGATTTTGATTAGACATGATCATATCATAGGGTTCAAATTGTTCTCTACGTTTCAAGGGTCCCATCTTAATTAAGTTGTGTAATTTGCTTCCATTTTAATGGAATTCAGATTGTATTTGTTTCGTTTTAGAAAACGTCACTTGTAAGCGTATTCCTACAATAAGTTCAGGGATATTGAAATTGAGTAATTTCATCTCTTTTTAAATTCTGTTTAGTTACGTGCAAGAAAAATGAGAATCTATTTATTTATATTAATGAAAACAATATTACGAATTATGATTACAAGAGAGAATGCATTACTATCACGAATATGATGTGAGTCATTCTCTGTATTTTTAACTGTTGATAAAAAAAAGTCTTGTCTTATATATTGTCTTATATCATATAGTAATATTGTCACATTTTAAAGAAAAGGCAGCAAAAGTTGCTTCTGAAAAAAGTTTAGGGGAGTTGGGATTGTTTTTGTTTACTTTTAGATTAGATTTAGAAAACGTCACTTGTAAGTGTATGGGGTTGGGTAACTTCATCTCTTTTTTGAAATCATGTTTACGTAGGAGAAAAAAATTCATTGAAATTATTAAAAATATATTAATGAACATTTTGTATAAGATTTAATAGTGGATGGAAGAAAATAAAAGAGAAAATGCATTATGATAATCCCAACTAAACACCACTTTTCTTATAGTGGTTATCAGTAATAAATATTAGATTTTGATAAAATCAATAAAACTATTAAAAATGATTTTTTTATTAAAATAAAAAGTATTTATTGTTGATTTATAATTTTAATGTAAATATTAATTTCTTTTTTAATATTTTTTTTTTAATTTTGGATAGTCTTAATTATACTCAACACATGTGTTATCAAAACCAAAAGATATTTTATAACTTTTATACAAAATATAGTTATAAAATTTTTTTCTGTTACAATTTCTTTTATTTCTATCTCTTCTTATAATCTTAATGAAACATTAAGGAATGACAAAATCTTGGGTCTAGGCAAGTACCTCGGAGTCCCATTTTGCACTCTCATCCTTTAATGAACACTTATGGATAATATATTAGACAATGTGAGAAAGAAATAAGTTATCTAACTAGAAGCCTAAATTTATCCCTTGGAGGGAGAGTAACTTTGGCCCAATCTTTAATCGTGCCATTAATTATTGACTATGTTATATATGCAAACTTGTGTCATAACCCGCAGAAGGACTACCCAACGCAATATGGTACTTGGAGTCATATCTTTCCTTTGCTGCATGGATTCTTTAGAAAGATAAGAATAATGTAATTTTTTAACAATAAAGCTTATAGTTGTGAGTCCCTTATGTGTTACATTTCTAGCTTAATTTGTAAATTCCTTTAAAGATGTTATAGCTCATTCATGACAATACTATTTCACTAGGAAGAGATTCCTATGACCTAGATAAAACCACCCGAAGGTTCTTGGAAGCTAAATGTTGATGGATCCCTTAGGGGAGGAACTAACCTAGTAGCCTGTGGAGGGCTAGTGTCAGATCAATGTGGGTGGTTTATTGTAGGCTTTGTTTGCAACTTGGGAGGTGTTCCATCCTAGTTGTAGAACTATGGAGTCTTCTTCATGGGTTTAGACTAGCTAAGAGAAGAATTCACTGCTTTAAAGTGGTAGCAAAGATAGACTTAAGGGTTAGTAGTGTCATTGGTGTTGAATAGATGCCCCAAATCTCATTATTAATGCTCTTGCTCATATCTATCTTGAATTGGGATGACAATGTATAACTGAGTTTGGGGATATCCGTGGGGACTGCCTCATTTGGGGACATGCGAGTGGGGAATTTTTTCTCGCGGGGACGGGAATAAAAATCCCCCCGAAGCATATTTGGGGATGGGGATCATTCCCCCTACCCCATGGAGTCCTTGCCTCGCCCTTAACACATATAAAAGTAATTAACATGTATATAAGGTTGACAATTTCCCTTATCATTTGAGATTTCTTGTATGACTTACCTCATTTAAGACCTAGAGATTTTTCCACCATAAGGATAAGGCTGAATATGGAAAATCACTCTCCAAGTATATTCGGGGATAGAGTGGGATCATACTCCTGGCCTCACAAGATCCATAAATAATTAAAATAATAAATTATCCTTAATTATATACATATATATAATTAACTTTTAACCTTTTCCTTAATAATTAACCTAGCTATGGAGATTTCCGTGGGGACCTGTGGAGATATGGGGAATGGGGATGGGGAAATATTGCCCTGAGGAGAAGGGAGAATGAAGGGGTTTAAGGTTTAGAGTAGGGAGATAATTGAGAGATGAGAATGGGGAGTGGGGATGTATTCCTTGCCCTTGCCCCGCGCGGGTACTATCCCTAATCGTGAAGCAAACTTTCTACGAAATAAGTGCCATGAGTTATCTATACATATATAGTAGAGAGTTTTTTTAGTGTCTCATTCCCCACAACACTTTTAGAGTGTGTTTGATAAAATTACTGAAAAGCCAGTTAAAAATTGAAAAGCTAGATGAAAACTTATAAATCAACTTATTTCATTGAAAGTGTTTGATAAAATTAGCTGAAAATTGTAAAATGAAAGATAAGAACATCATTAAAAATAACAATTAATGGTGAGAGATAGTTATTAAGTAATAAAATTGAAAAAAAAAATCGACTAGTAGCTAGAAAAAAAGCTTTTTCTATTACCTTACTAGTTTTCACATACTAATAAAATGATTTTAATTATCAATTTCAATTTTTATATATCTAATTGAAATGTCTTATCAAATACAATGATGTTGAAGTGATTTTTCTTTTTAGATGTATTGAATCTCTATGTTTGTAACGCTCTATTGAATATAAAAATGAAGTTATTAAAATTCAATATCTTAACTATTTAATAAAAAATGATAACTGCTTTATGCCTTTATCTTTAAAATATCTCTCTCATTTTATTGAAAATAAACAAATTTGTTATCACCCCACCTTGCTAGAATTTCGCAGGTGGTAGATTGCATTCAAGACAAGGGGAAAGCTGGCTGGAGTTAGACTTGTATTCTGTCTTGTACCAAAAAAGTAACAACAATATTACTGTTATTATTATTATTATCATAGAGTTGCAAGCTATATATTTTGGTGGCCAGGGCGTGTGCTCCACGCGCAAACATGTCATTATGGTTTGCATGGCTCGACTAGGGTAGGTGGACCTCCACCCTTTGAGTCTCTAGGGCACACCCACATGCCCTTGGAGGACTATACACACAAGGGAATGTCACAATTATTTCTACACAAGTAAATTGTTATAATTCCATTTTTCTAATTTGAATTGAATAAATATGCAATTTTACTTTTCCCGTCTTTGAAAATTTATTATTTACAAAAAATCTCTCGAAATTAAATATTAACCATCTAGTTATAATATTATATTATATCAATCAGTTTTCAAATTTAGCCTAAGCATATGCAACAATGCACGTAGAACCGGCAAAATGGGCTAGCCCGATCGGGCCGACCCGCAAAAATGTAGGGTTCGGACACCTATTTTAGAAGCTCGAATAACTCTCGGGCTTTTTAGCCCAGTCCGATAAAGTCCGCTACCCGCAAAAAGACCAGGTAGCCCGCAAAAAAACCCGCAAAGGGTAGGGCTCGGACACCTATTTTAGAAGCCCGAATAACTTCCGGCCTTTTTAACTCAGCCCGATAAAAAGCCCGTTTCTCGCATCAAGGCGGGCCGGTAGCCCGAATTGACAACTCTAGATGCACGTAAAAATATATAAAAAAAATTATTTGTGCAATGCACTTACAATCGCGCTCGAGCCAGAAACATTCATATTCTAGTGAGGCTAACTCTCTCAAAGGTGATTTTTTCCATTCACAATACTCGAATCAGTGCACCTAAAAAGTTTATTTAATAATATGCTAAATCAACTTTTTATTTGAATTTTTAAAGATACATTACTTTAGTAATACTTAAAAAGTTATATATATTATTATACATGCAACAAAATTTTCAGAGACACAAAGTATATAAAAAATTACACATCTTATATTTTTCAAGGAAATTAAAAAATTATACAAGCACATTGGAACTTCAATTAAAATTTGCCTTTTTCAAAAAGAATAATTTGGCCAATGGAAAGGCAAGAGACCACATAAAACAAGAACAATAGTTTCCTCTGTCGCGCCAGAAATTCAATTATGGCAATACTTTTCTCTCTTGAGATGAAGTACACACAGAATCATGTTGTTAATTAAGTAAATTCCTCACATGGCATTGAGATTTATTCTCCACCTATGTAAAGTAAAACTGTAGGATATCGAATCTTTTAAAACGTGGGTTCAAATCCAAATCTCAATAATTAAGAGAAAAAAAGTTATATAAATATTGAGTGTCGGGTTTATCTATATTAATATCTGTGACAATGATTTTGTTTTTTTTTTTTTTTTTTGCGATGATGACTTTTTTTTTTTTTTGTAAAATCGATTTTACAGAGAAGAAGATAAAATCACAATGGAAACTGAAATTCAAGAGAAATTAAGTGTGATCTGTGGATGATGATTAGATGTTAGTATATTTAGATAGGTAATTATTGTTTTCTTTAAGTTAGCACTTATCATTCATAAGTCATAACAAAGAAAACATGATTTGGCCTGTAAGGTATACTTGAAAGGTCAAGTTATGGCTCTGAAGTGTTTTCAATGCTTAATCCATGCTTTGAAAGGTTAGAATAACCCTTTTCACTTTTTAATCTTTTTTTCTATTAACTTTCAATCTAAGTGATTATTCTCTTCTTGCGTACATACCACATAGGCACATACACAATAAAAGGGTCACTCTTATAAAACATATTGAATGTGAAGGAGAAAAACACACTACCTAGAACTAAAAATAAAAAAATAAAAATTGAAAGGACAAGATAGTGAGGAGAGGAAAAAGGTACTAGTTCATTAGGTGAACTTAACTTGATAGCCTACCATGAAAGTAACAAAGTGTAATGGCAGCATTCTTCTTAATTTTGATTGATTGGATTATGAAGTTGGGGGATTTGACCAAATGATAGACGACAGTCACCAAATCATTAAATATTTCAAGACCAAATTGACTCATTGAGGCCTAGTTTGTATATTAAAAAAAAAGAATATTAATCCTAATTGGATTATGGAACCCCACTTAATTTAAAAAATTCCTTAATTAATTAGCCAGCCAGATCCCACTCATTTAAGTGTCAGAACTCATGATCCCATTGACAAATACTCTCAAGCCAACTTCTGGATAATGAAAGAGGATATGATATTATCACTCAACTTCATTTAGGCTTCATTTCATATTTTTGTTAAACGGTGATGCATTATTATCTCTATCCATTTTGCTAACAAATTTTAACATTGCAAGGATTACTTGTATTTTCTCAAATAATTTTCCAATATCAAAAGGCCAAAAAGAAAGCATAAAAAGAGAGACAAGAGGCCATGATAATTTGGAATTTTGCATATATATGCATACCTACAAATTGAGGCCCCAAATGGAAGGAATTGACCATAGTTCAGTGTATCTTGTATTGTCCTGCGTGGGATGTTTCTCCATATAAAAGCAGGATGCGTATACAACGGATAATTCTATCATACAATTTACCAAAATTAGGTCCACATTATGAGTGAAGGACTTGTATATGTTCCCATTTTCTTTTTGGTGTTTTCTTCTTGAGACATTCTAAAATTTCTTTTTTTTTTTTTGGGTGAAATGAGAACATAATTCTTATTCCATAAATCATTGAGATGGTAATACCATTGCTAATTAAGTTTGCAATTTTTCTTTTCCTTCTTCAAATTGGACATGTAAATCTAAATAACCAAAATTTGGTCTTTTAATCTTAAATGCTAAATTGCAGGGATTTCAAATTTGATTTGATTTATATTTTCTTCCCTTCATAGATGGGTTGTTTTGTAGTACAATTCATGTCTATAACATTTAGAGGTGAGATTGAAATAAAAATAAAATCCAGATAGTGATATTTCTGACATTAGGCAAGTCATTATAATACTTTGAACCCTAAGTGTTAAGCATGATAAGTGGCATTTGAAAAGCTCCCGGTACCAACCGCATAGTCAATTCACTCTCTCATCAATTCATGTTATGCATGTTGAGATGAATTGTCCCTCTCAAAAAATATGCATTCAATTCTCTTAAATAAATGCTGGTGATGGCTTAAATTTAGGTGTCACCAAGTTGAAGCTCAAAAAAGACAATTGCCAAGATAATGTTTTCCTTCTATAATTTACAATTACATAACATGGCAAAACATATCAACATTTTTACAGAATTAGAGCCATTTCTGACTATGCTTTTCAAGAGGAACTGAATTCACAAGGAAATGCTAAGTTAACAAAAGCAAGAAAAGGGTATCCACTTTTTCTTAGCATACTGATAGAGCCTCCCTAAATCCAAAGCTAAAACTAGTGTTACCCTTTAGACCACTCCTACCTAAATCTGCATTTCCTCTCTGCATCATAGCCACAAATTCATTGTAGTCTATTCGGCCATCCTGAAAGGGTAAAACATGAAAATAATAAAATTTGGAATTTCTGTATGGCATAAATTTAATATAACATAACTACATGTCATCTGAGAAATAAAAATCAGAACAATGTTAATTTACTTTTCATTCAATTGGTAGAATTCCATAATTAAGCGTTATGGTTTCATTCATCAGACACCAAGCATTAAGTTATGTTACTGTAAAATGTACTCACATGATTCTGATCAGCTTCTTGGATCAATTCCTCCAAGAGAACATCCTCCATGCCAAATTCTTCACAAGCTTGTTGAAGCTCATCTTGAGTGATGTAGCCACTTCCATCTTTATCAAAATATGAGAAAGCTGCAAGTAAATGATCTTCCTTGTCAACTTTGTTTAAATGCAATGTGGCAGCTATGAATTCTCTATAGTCAATTGCACCACTGTTGTCAACATCTGCCTGCAATCAGAAACAAAATTGGGACAAATATATTATAACAATCTGCTACTAAAAATGATTAACACTACCTTTACTATTTTGTTATTTATTGTTATACTTTATCCTACTTTGTGTAAGGATGTTTTGCTAAATGATTCTCAAAGAACTCTCCCTTGCAAGATTAATTACAATGAATGGAATGAGAAACACTAATCGTAATCTTGGTCAAGTTACAACTAGTAAAAGTCTAGTTCTATAGTGACTACTTCTACTTAGTCCTAAAACAATAAGAATCCTAATAATTTAATAGGAGAAAATGTTTGGCCAAAAAAAGAAAACAGAGAATATGTAGGTTTTTCTTGTGAAGGTAAAGGAAATTGAATATAATAATAAATTAATACTTACAGCTTGCATTAGATCGAAAATTTCAGATTCACTGAGATTAGCACCAAACATTTTCAGCCCATTCTTGAGTTTTTCAAAAGTAATTTGACCACTGTTGTCTGTGTCTATCATCTTAAACATTTCTTTCAATCCAGTAATTTCTTCTTCAGAGAGATTCTCTGCAATAACCTGAAGAGAAGATTATTGAAAAAATTAAAAGAGCCCAATTTGACAATTACAAATTGAAGTTAAGATATTGACACTTTGCAAATAAAAGTCAATATATAACAATCTACTGGTTATGGTTGCCAAAAGGGAAGAAAGCACACTCTCAGAGTTATCAGTTATGTGATAGAAAAATTGCTTACTCTAAGAGCCATCTTCTTGAGCTTGCTCATTGCTGAAAACTGCTTAAGGCGACTCAAAACTGCAGAATCAAGAGGCTTGTCCGGAGCAACTCCATCAACCTGAATCCAAGGGTGGCCTGCAAAGAATTGATACATTATCATTTACAACATGGTAACAAAGGTTCAAGTCCATGTGTAATGACATGCCAAATGTGGTATGCCATATATGTTTCACTGATATATCAATAGAATAAGAGTGTTGAAACTTACAAAGAACTTCATGTGCTGTTAACCGTTTTCTAGGATCTCTAACAAGCATCTTCCTAACCAAGTCTTTTGCACTTCCAGAGATATTTGGCCAAGGATCTGAAGAGAAATCAAGATCGCCATACAAAACCTCCTCAAATATCTCTTGCTCCGATTCTATTACCAAGGAATACAATCAATTCTCAATTTTTTGAACAAGGAGAAACCTATAAGCAAACACAAATTAAGCAAATTGATAGGATCATTAAGGGTTAGATATCTCAAGAACTCTTACCACCCCAAAATGGAGGCATTCCACTTAAGAGAATGTATATGATAACACCTGCACTCCATACATCAGCTTCTGGTCCATAACGCTTGCGTAGAACTTCAGGTGCAATATAATAAGGACTCCCTACCACGTCACTAAAAATGTCTCCTGTAAATGAAGATTGTTAGTCTCAAACACTCTTAGCAATCATATAAGTAGAACAATGTAGAAAGTTTTAATTGTGTCGAACTAAACAAGAATTTAATTCTTCAGGAAAGCTTTACATGTTATCATATCAAACTATGGTTGTTTGCTTTCAACAGGAAGGCAAAGTAATCAACAAATATGACTCACATCACATCATTATGGCAAAAAGACTGACACACAGACAGTATATTATAGCTACTAATCCTCAGTGAGTGGTGAAAGCAGTTGCACACAAGTATTTGCCTAATCAAGGAGATTCTATATGATCACTACACCAATAGTAAGTATAATTACAGTAAGAAATGCCCATTACTTAGTCAAAGAAGGCTTAACAAGTTCCATCCTACTGAAGATTAGAATAAGTAGCCACACAAAAAGAAAAACAATTAGGGTATGTTTGTGAGTTGAATTTTGGAGGGGAAGGGAGGGGAGGGAAGGGTTTATTGGAAGCCCTTCCCCCCCTTTGTGGTTGTGAGTTTGAGTATTTTATAAAGTCTTTCCTTCCTCTTCTCCCCCTCCCTTCTCCCTCTATCCCTTTCCTTTCCCTCCCCTCTAAACTCACAAACACACCCTAAGAGATTGATGTTAATTAGACAAGAGGAAAAAGAAGCTTATTTCCAAACCTGGTTTGAAGAAAACAGACATTCCAAAATCTATTGCCTTAAGGGTGGAGTCTTCATGCCCATCAACAAAAAGAAAATTCTCAGGCTTAAGATCACGATGCATTACTCCAAGGGAATGGCAAGACTCTATGACACTAACTATAGTCCTTGCAAGTTTAGCTGCCTTTCTTTCTGTGTAATGCCCCCTTTCCACAATCCTATCAAACAACTCACCCCCTGAACATAATTCCATGACAACATGAACTGCAACAGCATCCTCATAAGCCCCTTTAATTGAGATCACATTTGGACTACCCGCCAAGTGATGCATTATCTGAATCTCCCTCCTCACATCCTCCACATCATCATGTCTCACCAATTTCACCTTTGGGATGGACTTGCAGGCATACTTTTTCCCAGTAGCTTTCTCCAAGCAAAGGGAAGTAGTTCCATATTGTCCTTTCCCAAGTTCAAGTCCTAAATTATAGTACTCCTTAAAATGACCACTCTTTGTCAGCAAAACTGACTCTGCTTGAAGCCCAGCAGTTGCTACTGCTAGCCTCTTCTTATGGTGCATCTTTGGGGCTACTCTAGCATGCTCCATTTCCACGTGCCTTATTTGTTCCTCTGAAGGCTTCTTATTAGCCTCTTTGTCCTGTTTATTGGATTGAACTGGCTTCATCTCCTTGTTGTCAATTTTCACTATCTCTGGAGCTTTTTGTTGAACATTTGTGTTGGGATTTTACTCACAGGTGAAGATGCACCATTGATTACTATTCCACTAGTTGGCTGTGACCACCAGAATGAACTTGGAAGAACAGAAGGAATTAGTCCATCTTTTGAGACTCTTGATCCAACACAATTGTTTCCCATCTTACACTAGGCACTGACTATTTCTAAGCATATAAGAAAAAAGAACTAAAATGAAGCCCCAAAAATCTTATACAATTTTTTGCACCAACCCCACTATTAGAGTGAAAAAAGAAAGGGAAAACGGATTTGTATCTACCTCATTAGCTCAATGATGATTGATGAAGATGAATGAAAGAAAAATCTGTGAAGATTTGAAGAAGGACGAGAATGACTCGCAATAAGGAAGGAATGAAACCCATTATGGAAACAAATTGGGACGAGGAAAACCCGTGTAAAGGGATGTTTTTGAAGCCATCAAAATGGAAACTTTCAAATGATTGGACGCTGTAAACTGCAAAGGGGGAAAATGACACGCGTGACAGAGTCCGAGTAGGAATTGTTCGCTTTCGCGTTGCACTTGCAAGTTGCATCATTGAGAAAGAAAAATGAAAGTGAAAGTCTTTATATATAAATGGGAAAGTTGAATTTGTAATGTGGAGATTGAGAATGGTAAGACTAAGAGGAATTAGGTTAGAAAATGAAGAAGGAAAGGAAAGAGGAGGGAAAGACACAATGTGTGACCGGTATTTCTGTTTTTGAGAGAGAGAGAGAGAGAGAGAAGAATGTTTCAAATTTTGGAGGAAACGCGTACCTGACAATCCAACGGCAATGAAGAATGGATGCCTTGCTTGTCTTGGATGGACGTTCCAGATTTCTCTATTTTACTCGAGCGGTTCCTACTCGTAGTTTGTTTTGTTTGTTTGTTTTATGATGTTCTTCATTCTGTTTTCAGCTTCTTGTGTATTAGAGGAGGCCTCACTGGAATGTGCTAAACCGCTGGCTCTCGCCTGTATGTTCTTTTAATGTATATATTATTATATTTTTATTAAGGAATAATCTCACGATTAAATAATAAATGATCATAATAAAGCCGTTTGGATTTTTTTTTTTTTTATAAATCCACATGTATCATCCACGAGAGACAATTATATTCGAGTCGGATGTCTATAGACAACAAAACACTCCTTTAAAGTATTTAAGACAACTACGTGTACAATGCTCTAATTCAAGATTATTGATTATGGTGGTTCAACTCCTTTAGTACCTGATCTATGCACCCGGTGGTATAAGTCCAATAGCCAATTGGATTGAATTAGTAACCAAGATTTAAGCGTTTTGATACTTTATATAATAGATTTAAGTCCCATAAAAAAATTGTCAATAATGTTAACATTGTCACTTTAAGAAAAGTTTATCTGCTATTATTCCATGTGATATGTAGAATTAGTTTTACAATTATATTGATGAAGGTACTTGACAAAAAAAAAATCACAATGACTTATATTAACACCTTTTTACTACTTATAAATGATTTGCTTGAAATAATTAGAGCCGATAAAATGGGTTAGCTCGACCGGACCTATCCGTAGAAACCCATTAAAATGTATGACTTGGACACCTATTTTAAAACTCTGAATAATTTTTGGTTTTTTAGCCCAGTCCGAAAAAGCCCGCTACTCACAAAATCCACAAAATAATGGTCGAATAGCCTGCAAAATCCGGAAAAAAAAAAAATTGGGCTTCTTGCAGAAGGCCCGCTAAAATGTAGGGATCACGGGCCTTCATTACCAATATAATTCATTACTCGCATCAGACCAGACCGGATAGCTCGAATTACCAGCGCTAACATAATAGTTTTAGTTTTGTAAGTTGTAACAGCATTTGTGTTTTACTTTATCCTCAATTTTCGATTTGATCAATTCAAATATATTATCAACGTAAGGGTTGACAAATTCATCTGGGCTTACTTTTGCAATGCACAAGTGACCCATTCAGCACCAGTGGGTGCAAGGCAACTTAATATTTGTTAATAAATATAGGTTGAAAATAAATAATAAATACTTGAACACTCAATTCATTAAGGACTACTTGATAATAATGTAAAAGCAAATTATTGAATGGAAAATGCTTCTTTATTATCAATGAGTCAAAGTTAACTCTTTGATAAAGTGACATCTTTCATTAGTTAAGGAAAGTAAACGAAAAGGGATTTCAAGTGAAAGCAGATAAGTGGTGCCGCACTAACTAGCTTGTACAGTTTCATTAGTGACTCAACCTTCATTTTTATTTAGGAGAAAAAAGCAATTGAATCACAGTTTTGCAGAGGACCTAAGTCTTCAAGGCAGCAAATTGCCATCAATGATATGATGAAACAACGCCACTAAAGATTTAAAGGAATCGCGCAGCATGCATTGATGTTGGCCAGAGTTTATTCAAAATGATGAATGTTGTATACATTTTCCAGTATGAACCAGTTTATGAATGTTGTGCCCGGGTCATCTAGTTTAATTAGCTTGTCTCTCCAGCCATACTAGCTACGTAATAGCTAAGAATTTCGCAGCTAACTCCTAGCTACTTCATAGCTGATTGTGCTAGAAAATACTACATACCTAGACAGTATTCACTTGAGTTTCAAACGTCTTTTGATGTTTGATACACATACAAAATAAAATGAAATAAAACAGTTTTCTTTGACTTTACATTTTCAACATAATCAAAATCTACCAATTTTTCAACACAGGAGATTTCACATTATATTTTGTTTTACAGTACATTTATATAACTACATTGTATAAATGTACTAAATATAAATATGATCACTAATGTACTCGGATAATATGAATCAAAATATAATTATTTTAATTTTGAATGTGAATATAGACATGAATTATCTAATGTATTAATAGATGAAAACAATTTTTTTTCTTTTTTAGATAATTTTCCAATATTCCTATAATATATAGGATTTTCACTATAATATTGATATCTAATCTTACATGATTAATTTTACCTATTTTATATTTTTTCTAAAGTAAAATAAAACTTTTGATAATAATTAAAAGGGAGAGTATTAATTTGATTTCTAGTACTACCGAAGTACTTAAAATTCTCTCTCACTTTCGAAGTTATAGCGGAATCCTTCAGGCCCGAACTAACTACTTCAAATGACTGCAAATGCCAATATCTTTCCATCAAATGTCGTTTGATTTCTAGGTAAATAAAATTGATTTTAGAAATTGAAATGAGTAATGCCATATGTTCAAAATGTTGAACCAAACAAAGGCAAGGCCAAGCCACTGAGAACCTGGCTAGAAAATGAATTATTAAATCATTCATATTGCCTGTAACAGAACATAGGTGAAAGTTAAAAACTTGGTTACAAGCTTCATTAGCCACAGTTTTTTTTTATCCTAAGAAAACATCAATAACAAAAATCTGCCAAAGATGCAGAGAAACATATACTTGTAGTCCAGATGTTCATAATCTAATGCAAAACTAACAAAAATATCTTTTATAATCAGTACGTTTTAAACATCTTTAGCCATTGAAGTGAAATCAGTATCTGTTGATTCTTTTTCCTTGGATTTAGGATAAGCTTTTTGCCGATGATACTCTTCAATAGGTATTCCTCGCCTCATAGGGGATGAAGATGATGATTCTGCATCAATTGCGTGAGCAAAAACATCAAAAAAGCCATTCTTCATTTCTTCAGCTGCTTCAAAGAAACGATTGAGACCACCAAAGAGGTTTCGTTCCATGACTTCAATATCACTTCGTAGCCCAGGGAAGTCAAACACGCCGCGGTCTGATGAACTGTTTGATGAGCTAAATGTGACAGACCCTCCTTTAAGTACCTCGTCTGTGACATCCTCTTCGGTGTACTCTTTGTTTGATTGCAACACTTCAACAGGCCTTAAAGTGCGAAAGGTAAATATAAGATTTGAGTTTCAGACAGTTGGATTTATTTAAAAGCGAGTGAGCAATGTGACTGCTACCATGAGAGGGTAATTGGACAATATAACCAGCCTATAAAGCACGGAAATATTTTAAAAGAATCTTTGTCCGTGCACTTCCAAAAGGTTGTGCAGATCCTAACGCCCAAAATCTGAGATCAATTAAAGCACACGCACACGCATGCACATTACACAAAAAAGCTGTATCCATATCATAATACTTTAAATTCGAATGGAACATCTAAAATTTTGGTGTTGTCATGTCCATGCTTCTTAGGAATCAATCCATTAGAACATCTAAACCTAAGCTAAATCAAATAAGTAGGCCACTAAGCCTCGTAACACAGGTTGCTTGGCCATCAAGTATCATTATCAACTGTGGATGCGTTTCGAAAAACAGTTTAATTAAGCGTTTATAAGTATATTGTCCCATCTTTAATTTTCATTCACTTTCTTAAGAGCTTATTAATTAAGTTCCTATCAAACTCTACATAAGCTATTCCATAAGCTATTCTGAGGAGTTTATTAATATAAGCTAAAAATAGCTTATAACCAAGTCATGAGCTTATCTAAACACTTAAATAAGTGTTTGTGTCATAAGATAAGCTCATCCAAACACCCCCTATATATGGACCAATTCACAAATGAAAAGCTCAATTGCAACACTCTTGAAGGCATGCATGTGCACAGAACTGGAAGTATTCTCTTTCCCACTATGTTCAGTTGAAGCAGCCAACAATAAAAAATCAATGCCACCTACTACTTCTAATATGGTTATATTTCCTCTTTGTGAGTCATAAATCAAAAGATATATTGGGATGATTCGGGGCATCTATACACCAAGGTCTCTGTTAACTGTCAAGTGTTTCTTTCACTAAACCCAATTTTTCAAGTCAGATGAAAAAAGATACAAGGTGACAGAGTAATACTAATGTTCCAAAGATTCTGCCGATCAGAATTATCAGTTGTCAATTTGTCACAATGTAGTAAGGGCCAATCTAAAATTACCAAATACCAATGCTAAGGGTCATCAAGGCAGCACGCAATCATCTACTATGTTTGACAATATTCTTGTCCAAACTCCAAAAATGGCACAATAACCTACTACAGCAGTGGTCTAGTATGGGCATAAAACATTGAAGTCTATCTTGAACTTATGATCTTGATCAAACCACCTATCAGTTAATATGACACCCCAAGCCGATATAGTATTTCTAATAAGCAATTATTCATACTTCTATAGTATTACAGAGCCAACTATCTGGTTTGTCTATCATGCTAAAAAGTAATCACTCAAATTACATCTTACAAAGATTAAATAAACTAAATTTTAAAACTAATCCAAACCATGTATATTACAAATTAACCACTTCAACCTGTTTACTGTAGCCATCATATCATACAAAAAGCTATTTTCCACCTGGTTCCATGTGAATGCAGAGACAGACGGAAAAAATTAAGTTGGAGAGAATAGGTGATGCAGGACAATGAGAGTCACATTTTTATGACAATCTTAAATATATATTTGCACCTCTGTTCTGTGTCAATAGAAGAACAGGGTTCACATACAAGACCTTAGATGCATATTGTGGAAAGTTCATGAAAGTTAATGTTCAATAGATTTTCTACAAAGCGATATTGTGAGTTAACTTACTGCTTTAGAAAAGGATATGTTATGTCATATTCATACATAGCTCTTTGTGATACGATATTTTCTTTTTCAAGATCAACAGTTTTCATCAAAAGAAATAACAGTATTCAAAGTTAAAACTCTATACCTCCAGTCTCTATTTTAATTCTTAAGTTCAATTTTAAATATTCCAGATTTTGATTAAAAAGATTCATCAAATTAGTTAATAATTAAAAAGAAAACTCCGCACACACTACACTAGCATAGCAAAGCCCTTGGTAATACCTAATCAATCATATTTTCTATGGCATACATATAATTTGGTCATAAAGAAAAAGGAAAAAGAGTATTACCTTCCGATGCAATTCCTAAGAACCTCTTCGGTTTTCTCACATTTCCTTATGAACTTTCCAGATTCCACCTCCTCTGTTCTGCACTGCGATCTCACAATCTTTTTGGTGGAGCATCGTTCTGCAGAGTTACGTGTGTTGAGTTGGTTATCGTTATCGTCGTCGCTCCAAACCCACCCCATTTTCTCTTCTCTTCTGTTTGCTATCAACACACAGTGACAGTGATTTCCTTTTATTTCAGACTTTAAGCGCTGCGTTTCGTTCAAGAGGCGGTGGTGAATACAATAAAGCAGTATTCGTGTGGAGAAAGAAATCAATACCCAAATTAATGAATGATATATGCTTCTCTATTTAGTATTTATTTTTATAACCGCAGCTAATTAAATTAAATAAAATAAAATATTTTATAATGTATATGTTTTATAGATTATTAAAATAAAAAATATTATATGAATATTAAAAGTAAGGGTTAAATATGTTTTTGTCCCTAAACTTTCACCCGAATTTGGTTTTGGTCCCTAATCTTTTTTTTTCGTTGGTTTTGGTCCATAACATTTTCAAATCATTGAAATTAGTCTCTGCCGTCACCCTTATATTTAACAGAGTTGACGGCAGGGACTAATTTCAATGGTTTGAAAATGTTAAGACCAAAAACAACGAAAAATAAAGATTAGGGATCAAACTCAGATTCATGTTTGATCCCTAAACTTTCATCCAAATTTGGTTTTGGTCCCTAAAGTTTTCATATCATTGAAATTAGTCCATGTCGTCACCCCTATATTTAACAGAGTTGACGACAGGGACTAATTTCAATGATTTGAAAACGTAAGGGACCAAAACCAACGAAAAAAAAAATAGGGATCAAAACCAAATTCGAGTGAAAGTTTAGGGAACAAAAACATATTTAATCCTAAAAGTAATGATAAAAGTTATAAAATAAAGTATATTATTTAAAGTGCAACATCTAATCTCATTTACTACCATAAAGAGATTTACAGAAAGATATATTTTATTAATTCAGAATGAGTATGAGTATAAGAAGATATATTTATACAACATTTGGATAATAAATAAATTTAAATTTAAAAATTAAATTCAAATTAAAAGAATTCTAACCATGAGCAGATAAGATAGTACAACAAATAAATTTGAATTTAAAATTAAATTTAAATTAAAAGAATCATAACCATGAAGAGATAAGATAATAATTTGAAATTTAAAAATTAAAGTCAAATTGAAAGAATCATAACTATAAGGAGATAAGATTGTAACAATTATGTGAGTACTTCAACAACACGTAATCAACTGGTAAGGGACCATCTCCCGTAGAAAATACATGTGGTTTTGGACAAAAAAAAATCTAATCTCATTTCAAAAATATTTAAAATTTTAATACTATTTATAAAATATAGTCTAAATTTAAAATAGGTGAATATTGTAATACTTCAACACGTATTCATACTTATATATTTTTGTAATTAATTATCTAAACTCAAATTTAGACCAATTTAATATAAGAATTTTATTACTTTTAATATATAAACTATATGTTTATAGAAATTTTGAGGGGAGGCTTAAAGCAATGCTTCAGTGGCCTCCCCTGAGCTAGCCCTCTTAGGTATACAATGAAAACAAGATTCATTGTCAAAAATGTATTTGGATAAAATTTAGAAAAAAAAATTTATAGTATTATTTTTAACATTTTTTTTAATTTCTAAATAGTATTAAAATTATATGCTAAGATTTAACACTTTGTTCACATATTTTTTAGTATTATCACATGTTTAATTTTTAAGCCTTGTTACGTTTCAATCTTACCAATCACTCACAAAATGCATGACTCCCTATTTCACTTTTAAAAAAATATTAGTTAAAAAAATATCATGGCATACTATCTTTGAAAAAGGTAATACAAGAGTTGATTCCTTAGACATTAATGGTGTGTTAAGTTTACACTAAATTTAGATTTCAAATATGGATCCGAGCAGAAATTGGTAAACCAAACACACTAAATTGGTAACAAATTGTTTTTAAAGAAAATTTGTTGATATTTTGAGTGACGAAAATAAATGTTTACTTAATGTATAAACTCTTAGATGTAAGTTTAATTTAAATCAAAATTTCTATGTTGGATAACTTAAAATACATTGATCTCATATGCATAAAGAATTCACAAAATTGAACAAATTTACATCAGCCTTGTCATATAAATTAACTTCCAAACAAAATCAACTCCAAGCTAATCTAATCCAATCTATTTGAAAATTGCACCTTGTAGTATATATCAAATGGAATTTAATCCATCTAGATCACAACCCTTCATCTTGAATTTCACGTTTTGAGCTCATATTTCTTTTCTTGGATGCTGACTTGCTTCCCTCAACACTTGATGCAATCTTTTCATGTCCATCATTCCCTTTAGACTTTTTGCGTTCTTCACTCTGCTTAGATCTTTTCTTTCTTTCACTATTATCTTTAATATTTTCTTTGTTTTTAGAAGACTTTTTTCTTTTCAAAGGTGTTGCTTCATCTTCCTCCCTAACTGTGATCTCATTCGGATTTTGTTCCTTGCATGGTGGCAAATCCCCTCTTGAGGACATTTCTGCTTATATAAAAATATGTTAAAGAGTCTTTTTTTTCAACTAAAGATCTTAAAATACTATATTGAGAAACAAAAAGAAAAATACTAACCTTCAACAATGAAGCTGGAGTCAAAAAGAACGTGCAGAAGATGTTGCTTAAGGAAAACCTGCAACCAGAGAGAATATATATAAAATGATGATGACAACAATACAAGAATACAGAACTATTTTTAAAAATGAACAACTTTACAGATACATATTAAAGCAGAAAACAACTCTGACAATCATTGGATATCCTGTCTAATTCAAGTTTAAAAATGTTTCCATGCTAAAGAGAATAAAAAGGTTCTTCACAAAAATATCATCTTCGATTCTTTTTCCTTCGCGCTCACAACTGTGGTGTGGTTAATGTAGGAATACAGAATAGTCTTTTATCTGATATTCAAATAAGTTGAACAGGTTTGAATGGCCAAATATCATTAAATTCTTTTAGGGTGTGTTTGTGAGTTTAGAGAGGAGGGAAAAGGAAGGATTGGGGGAGAAAGGAGGGGGAGAAGAGGAAAAGACTTTATAAAATTCTCAAAACTCACAAACACAAAGGTTGGAAGGACTTCCAATATACCCCTCCCTTCCTTCCCTTTTCCTCCAAAATTCAACTCACAAACACACCCTTAGTTTACTGGGGCATACATATCCCCACAAGAGCTATATAACAAATAAAAAGGGTATTAAACCTACAGCAGAAAGAAGTTGCCTTGTCTTCGTATCCCAAAGTCGTAATAGCTGTCCAGTCCTAGAAAAAATTCATGATATGAGCATTAGTGATGGGCATAGATGATAACAAGAACTTAATATATTTTTATCAGACTAAGAAATGCCATCATGAATCACTTTTTATCCAGAAAAAGAGGTGAACAGTAGCTACACACCCTGTATATCTTGATGAACTTCAGGAAAGGTAGATAAGGTAACACAAGATTGTGAATAGATTCCAGAAAACAAATAATTTTAGAACCAACTAAACAATAAATTTAAGTGATCCAAGAATCATATAACCCCCATTATAACTTAAAGAATACACAACATACAAAAGGAAAACACTGACTAATGCTCACCACATGAAGCTATCACAGGTAGCTCGGGGTGCCTGACTATGGATCTGATGCTTCCAGAACATTTTCCAGAAAAACCCCCTAGCATTTTCCCTGAAATAAAGTAATTTGTTAAAATAATAACAAAATAAACTCACTTAAAAAGGTAAACTAAAAGATGACAGAAGCAAAATTATTAAATAGATGAAGTTCATAATAAGCAGAAGCTACAACTTGCACTACTTGACAACCAATTGTCTAAATAGTAGAAACACATGGCAATAGAAAAGCAGCTAAGTCAAATGAAGCTTCTCATCTTAATTATAATTGCATAAGTATTCATATTTTGAGGGAACTGTTAGTATGCAAATTATAAAATTTTAAGACTTCCCCTCTATCTCCCAATCAGTGAAATGAAGAATATTGGAACTGTCCACATGCAAATTTTTATTTATATTACATAGGCACATAGCTATGCATAAGCTGAATGGAGAATAGTTTCATGATTGGGTTTCAGTGGGTAGTTGAACTTGTGCAAGTGTACAAGAGAACCCCTTTTCTTGGTACCATTCAAACATTGGAAAAATGGACCTCTGGTGTTTATATCAATTGCTACAAAAGTGCACCTAACTCTCCCATGCAAAGTGCAAGGGGTATTTTTGACAGGTTCAGATGCAAATGTTGTTGGCAACTAATAGCTAATTTATAGCATTGTCTAAAAGAAAAATACCAATATAGCATATAAAAAAGACTTCAATCAAGTATATAGTGTCCAAAAATATCAGTTACAAATGGAAGTTAAGGAATATCAATGAAGAATAGTATACCGTATAACATGGAAGTAAGTTAAACAATGCTATAATAGCCGTCCTTAAATTTATTAAACCTTTCTATAACTTTGGGGGGTACCTGCGCGTATATCAACTGAAGCCATGTCACCAGAGCCATTCCCTATATAGATTGAATAGCCATCTATATCCTCAGCCAGTGCTTTAATTGGTTTCTCACGAAAATCAAATTAGAGAACAGGCCTCCTCTGAGCAGATATGTCGCAAAGGCGAACCTGTTCAAATAACCAAGGTTGTAAGCTAAATAGTAATTAGAAAATGTATAATTAGGCAGAGAAATTAGAGGGGAAAAATAGAAAGAATGGACTTTTCCCTTTCTGAATTGAAGTAAACAGATCATTCACTGTTTGAAACCTCATTACTCACTTCATCTCTGTTAATAACATGGGAAAAATCTCACGTGGCTTCAAGGTCATGAACTAGACTATTTTTTTTTTTAAAAAAAAGGCAAATGTTATAGAAGCCATTAACTATTGAATTTCATATTTGTTTTATGGAATCAAATAATGTCGACATATGCTTCTTGAAAATTGGCAAACATATATGCAGACACAGTTAAAAGAGGGGAAATGGAGAAATTAATGTACAAAAAAGGATACGCAGTGAGAGAGAGAAAAATTGGGTTGTTAGTTTAAAAATCTAAGTCCATTGCACTTTATTTTAAAGCATTCATAGATAAATATACTTTGTGGAAACACGTTTTTCTCTTTTGATATATCATTTCTATTTCTCTGGAATTCCAGATTAAGAGCAATTATTAATCCTTCTCAAGTGCCTCTAGCACAAATTGTTCAAGGATACCAACATCAAAGAGATATAATTCATGTGTTAGACATCGAAAATCTTTTTTCTTCGTTTATTTTAGAATTTGGAAAGAACCCACTGATTAAAATTACCTGATGGTTATGGGTGCCAGCAACAAACTTTCGATGGTCATCTTTCCTCAGAAATGTAGCAGATGTGAACCAGGTAGGTGTAAATATACCAAGACTGTTTTTAGGAGGCTGCATAGTTTAAAAGAATTGGAAAAATCAAGCACTGAAAAAAATTAAAATGTGCTCTAGTAAAAATAAAACTGGGGGGAAGATAAATTAGTAATTAATAACAAAGATGAAATGCAGTGTGTTGAAGTAAAGACTCACAGGTTTAGAAGTCCAGGTCTTAGTGCAGTTATCAAGATCCCACATATTGACTTCAACGCCTTTCCTACAAATAAAGTACCAATTCATTATTTCTCAGGTCAACATATTTATAGATAACAGCTATACAATGATAGCTTGTTTAGATTCTCAAATGTTTGTGGTAAAAGGTGCTCATTTGCATGTTGTTTACATTGGCTATAATATGCTTGTAATTGTTGCATAATCTATCTAATTCATGTTTCTGCAATAAAGAAGGTCTAGAATTTCTTGAAGCGTTTCTCTTTATGAACCTTCTACAATAGAAGGTGTCTTCAGATATTTTGGTTCCCTCAAATTCATGAAATAATCCAATTCATAGAAATTTAAGTAAATGGACTCAGACTTATTGTGATGTCACGCAAACTATCCCTAATTCCACTAAGAATTAAAAAATCCATCAAATAATTAAAGATCAAACCATCAAACTCCACTTTCATGCTAAAGCTTTCATATAGCCTACAGTGGAGGCTACAAGGTTCTATTTCTTAATCTTAATACTATACAAGCTACAAATCTAGCGATCATTTATTTTTACAGTTTGGTTGAATGAAGTGTTTTCTGTTAACAGGGTTTGCTCATATTTTTCATATGAAGCAGGTTTCCCCAAAGTCGGCAACAGCTGCTGCAAACTTATTACAGGGATCTTGAGTATGGCAATGCAGGTTATATGAACTAGTGGAAAGACAGACTTATCTACATTTTTTTATTGTGTAAAAAGAATTTATTAAGAGAAATAAAATAATACCGTAAATGTGGTGGTTATTGTATAGTGTGGATAGTTATTATTCTGATTTGGGTGGTTTTTAAAACAGTTATTATAAGGGTATTTTTGGAAGGTAAATGTGAACACCGAAACTGGGTATCGCCTTTATATAGATATATAGATAGTACAGATAAAGCCAATGACAGGATTATCATACAGTTTGGGCCACTGCATCCATTGGAGAAATGGACAGTCTTTGAAAAGGATATATTTCCTGGCTAATCATTATTATTTTATGGGACTACATCTGACCGGTCTTCAAATCAGAATACTTCATTATTTGAAAAGTCCATTCCTCTTATCAGTTCCCTTTTTTACCATTTCAGGTGACTTGCCTTATATTTCATCCATCTCTTTTGTATTAAAAAAATGTCATATTATCCAAGCTGAATAAATAAATTATTCAGAAAGTTCAATAGTCTTTCACATTCAACTTAACTTACGAGTTTCTATGTCATAACAGTGCAAATTGTAAACACTTACCCTCCAAATAAAGCAAACTTCTCATTTCCGTCCACCTTGCAACACAAGATGTTGCCACCAGTACATACATTCCAGGTTTTTGAAGCACCAATACAAGAAGATCCTGTAGATGAATCAATACCATCAATGGACCTTATGCTTGCATTCCCTTTGGTTGTGCATGTGAGTAAAGTACAAGACCTAAATAACAAACACAAACACAAACACCACATCAGAATGACTTTGGAAGTACACAAACATACATGCATACATAAATACAACTGCAAGTAATTAATGCATCTTGAACTAGACAGCACAAGTGCATGCACAAGCATGTGCACACATGAAAGCAAGTGTTAAGCAATAGTATATAGCTTCAGTAAAATTTCAATAATTTAAATGCAAACATATTAACGATGGCATGTGCAACAAGGCAACACATAGAATGAACACACTGGTGCAGGACAAAAGTGGTTAATTATAATTATAGGATGAGTTACTGTCTAATCCATTATATATACAGCCTAATACTGTTCAATCTAATACTGCAGAACTGTACTGTTCATGCTATAGTAGCATGAGGTGTTGTATCAGCGTTATTTATTATATTATCCTTTGGTTTCTGTAGATTTAAGTTACCTTACCTAGGATTAGATCCATTCTAAGGGATTAGATTTGATTTTAAGCAGGGCTCCTATTGCATATAAATTTTTGCAATGGATATTAATGAATGAATAGTACCAAGTCCTTCAGTCTGCTATAAAGGATACATATAGCATTTGTCAAGGTGTGCAGTTAAAAAAAGAAAAGAAACTATTCAAAATATCCAGGTCTATGCTTTGACTTCACACTACTCTCCCCTACCTCTCTTCTCTCCTCTCAAACCCTTTACCTATTAGCAAAGTACTGAAACAAGATTGTGTTTTTCAACTATCAACTACAGTTGAAATTATAGGATTTAAGTAACAAAAAAAAGACAAAGATGGCAAGTATGGTAACACTGAATATATGATTGATAGATGTGAACAAATACCTAAACCCAAGAGTCTTTTATACTAATAATTAGGTCATGAACTAATACTACTAGAAAAGTCCAAACCCAGTAATTATAAGGCTGATAACCTTAATATTATATCAACTTCCAAGAATGATAACACATGAGATATAAACCCAAAAAGCAGTCTAAGCGTAACACAAAAGTCTCATGTGTACTATGTTGCAATCACATAGTTGCACCAAGAAAGGCCAAGATGATTCAATTATTCATAAAGAAATTTCACTGTGGATATTGCTATTCAACTAAATTAAGCACAGAATCAGAAAACAATAAGAACAAGAATGAAAACAAACTTAAACCGTCAAACAGCAGTGATTTATATACCTTGAAGGTAACTCAAAATTTTGCTTTGCAAATAAATGCAAACCAACAATATCATTCTCTTCATACTGAAGATCTAAATCATTGGCATTCAAAATCGTAGCTAGAGAATCTCCATTTACAGGGCTCAAAACCTCAATCTGTAGAATGAATATAAATAGACTGAATTACTTCAATTTTTAATACCAAAGATTGAAAACCAAACCAGTTCCAGAACCAACAAAAAACACTTAAGCAACTTACCTGGCCATGTTTCCTTGCTACAGCTAATAACTGCAATATCAGAAAAAGATGGGAAAATAGTATGAATCCTATTTTTCTGTTCCATTTCTTTATGTTCAAACCAAAAGGAAAGTTATATTGTACAAGTAGAAGACTAATAACACTCGATGGTAGTGATAAGTGAATGTTAGGCAGTTGAATGACCGTGGAAAGTAAAGTTGAGAATGCTGAAGCAGATGAATTGACACACAAGAAAAGTAAGATTGGGAATGAATGCATTTGAATGAGAGTTGAAGTAGCACCTATTAAGGAGAGGATGGTGAAAACTTGCTTAAAGTGGTTTGGCCATATGAGAAAGAAGAGTAGAAGAACAATTGAGGCTCCAGAGAGAAAGGTGGATTAAGAAAGAGGATAGTTTAATTAAAAGGGGCCATGGAATACCTAAGAAAACATTAGGAGGAGCAACTATTAAGAACAACCTTTTTCTAAATCGTTTTACTTCATATTTGGTTTTTGATAGAACCCAGCATAGTGGAATAAGGCTTGATTGTTCTTGTCGTGGAGCATCTAAAACTTTATAATTATATTGAGACATAGATTTCAAGATAAGAATCTAGGAAACTATATATATTTTAATTCAATAACATTCTAATCCAAACCTCTGGCAAAATAAGATTTTACACAAAAAAAAGAAACAAAAAAGTATATTGTAGAGTGCTAGTCTTAATTAAACATGCATACGTAGGAAGGCCAGATCTCCAGCAGGCACATTAACATGCACTTTTAACAAAAGCAATCCCTGTTTTCCATTCTCCCAACACTACTATGCATCACACAAAATCTAACTATATGTTTCGTTTGAGTGAAATGGTGAGGGAAAGAGAGGGATTTTAATCACCTTGCATGTTTGGTTCAAATATTTGGAAAGGTAGGGGAGAGAAAATAAGTGTTACTTGGAGAGATTTTAGAGGGGAGGGAACACTCTGTAAAACAAACATATTATAATTGTATAACCAATACACCAGTAGGCCTATGTAATGTAAGAAAGGGCAATATTCAAACTATTACGAAAACTAATATTCAACTTCAAGTGATTGCTCTATTATTCACCAACTACATGAGAAAAATATTTTATCAAGTTGCCAACCTACTTTACAATTTATCGAGCGGCAGGTACAGAGAACACCTACAACTAAAAAGGAGCAATCAAATATTGGTAACTACTTAATCTGAAACTGCAAATCCATTGGGGAACCACAATTTTCTCTCATTGTTTCACACTTTTTATTATTTTGTTCATGTTCATCTCTAAAGAGATGCATATTTAAGTTCCGCACTAAAAAATAGAGCTCTTCTCAACCAATAAAGATACCTAGAAAAGCAAAAACAGTGAAAAAATCTTCGATAAGCACTGCACAACATACCGGGTGAGACTTGCGATCAATCATTGAAACAGCGACCACACATTTGGATGATTCAAGTTCACCCCACCTTTCTACAACCCTGGGAACTCCTTGTTTCTCACGGGCTTCCAGAACTAACAACACAAACAGAAAAGAGAGAAAGAAAGATAAGCAAAAACATAGGGATGAAATAAGAAAAGGGTATGCAAAAAAATCACCTTTGATGAGACCAAGTGTGTCAAAGGTTAAAGCACGAAGCTGAGGGCAACCGGGGCACTCCAGAGTGGTTGTACGAGGCATTTTCACAGAAAGGCAAATGGAGAAAAGATAACACTGAAGACGAAAGTAGC
Source organism: Sesbania bispinosa (assembly GCA_026901365.1). Lineage (NCBI taxonomy): Eukaryota > Viridiplantae > Streptophyta > Magnoliopsida > Fabales > Fabaceae > Sesbania > Sesbania bispinosa. Next base: position 788,513 of record QLOH01000438.1, read on the forward strand.
TCAGAGCGTTGGTTCTGGTTTAGGGAAGAAGAGGGAACCGCCGGGAACAAAGCTATGCGGCACCACACAAGGAAAACAGGTTTCGAACAAAGCAGTGCAATTGTGTGAGCGAGGAGTGAGTGTTTTTGGGGTAACTCTAATATATAGCACAAGTTTATTATGACCATCAGATTTATTAATTTTTTATTGGACGGTAGTAGTGATTTAAAATTAGTTTTCAGTTGCCCATAACAAATAAAATAGAAACACATTTTACAATCTAGTACAAGTGTTCTACTAATTTCTGGAAGAAGCCCCTGAAATTCTGGGTTCTAATGAAAGAGATTAGAGAATGAAAAAAAGCAAGAGAAGAATGAGGGAGAGGAAAAAGTTTGGATTTGCTCGATTTTTCTCTATCACCAAAAAAGAAAGGGTATGGTCGTATGAGATTTGCTTTCCACTATTGTTCTCCGTGTAGAGAGAAAAATTTAGTTAGTTGCTGGTTGAGGGACTATTTATCAATTTTGAAAAGTTTGAAACAGAAAAAATTGAAATTTGCTGAGACCTGTAAACCGGTTAAGTTGATTTGTGTACAGGTGAACAAATTTTTAAGTTGTGCACATGTTTTTGAGGAATTTTTTTTAGAATTTGTTTAAAAAAAGGTTATTATTTTTTAAAAATAAACTTTGTACCAAAAAAAATAATAATAATAAACTAATATATTCATTTTGAATTATTGATACCTCACTTGGACTCCTTTTATCTATTCACTCAATTAAAAAATCACATCATTTTTTATACTTTATCACTATTCACACACCTCTTATATAAAGATTCTTAACCAAATGACACGTGAGTAGTAAAAAATTGAAATTGAAATTGGGAGGGAGTGAAAGAGAGAGAGAGAGCGTGTAAAGACAATATTTGCAAGTAATGGAGAGTGGTGGTGTGCTAGGGTTTTCGGAGCCTAAGAGTGAGGGTCTTTCTCCGGAGGAAAAAGACAACCTCCTGAGAAGCACCAAAAAGCCTAAAGTCCAAGAAGAGAGTAAGGAAGTTGTTATGAGTATGGAGTCCCAAGAGGTGGTGGAGACTGTAGTACTAGAGACCCAGGGTGAGACGGTAGTTTTGGAGACTCCTTCCCCTGCCAAAGACCAAGCTCAGAGGGGTACCACCTTATTCGAAACGGACACAAGTATGAGGCTACGTAGGAAAGTCGTTTCCTACAAAGACACCATTCTGGGTGTTAATGGTGACTCTTCCGAGGACTCTGGATCAGAAGATTGTGCAACAGAAGATGATAGTGACTCAGAAGAAGCCTCTTCTACAAAGGGAGAAGATGAGAAATCTAGCACTGGAGACCCATTATGCCAGGACGTCCAGATATCTGGTGAAGAGTATCGAAATGCTTGCAAACAATGGAAGAAGTCTGTTATAATTAAAGTTCTTGGCAAGAGAGTTGGTCGTGGGTTCTTGTATTCTCGGTTGTCAAAATTATGGAACCCCCGTGGAGATTTGGAATTAATTGACCTTGAAAATGAGTATTTCTTAATTAGGTTCTCAGCTTCTGAAGATTATGATATGGTGTTTGAAGATGGACCATGGATGATTTTGGGACACTATGTAGTGGTCCAGAAATGGCAGCCAAACTTTTTTCCTTGGGAAGATGAGCTTAGACGCGTTGCAGTGTGGATCAGAGTGCTTGGCCTTCCCATGGAGTACTATGACCGCACAATCCTTTAGAGAATAGGAAATACTTTAGGCAAAACAGTCAAGGTGGATTTAAACACCTTAAGACCTAAAGAGGGATTATGGGGTAAATCTACCACTGAAAGAGGGAAGTTTGCACGCCTGTGTATTGAGATCGATTTACAAAAAGTCCTAGTCTCAAAATTCAGAATTAATGGCAAAAGCTACTATGTAGAATACGAGGGTCTACATCTCGTTTGTTTTAAACGTGGACGATATGGTCATGGGAAAGATTCCTGTCCCTTGAGTGTTATGGATACGGCAGCCCCTCAGTCTCCCTAGAACGATGTGGTCCAACCGGAGAATCCCTCTGTGCAAGACCATGATGCTAGGAAGAAGACAGTACGACTTGATGATGACCATGCAAAGGACACTTTTGGCCCATAGATGTTAGTACAACGTCCAGTACGTAAGAGGAATGCAGCCACCAAAAAGATTCCCACTACTAACGATCCCTCTGACGTTGCAGGGAATGTTCTCCCAAAAATTGATGAAGCGGCCGGTGGGTCCAGGTATCATGCGTTGTCCACTAACGAACCTGACGCGGAGGTTTTGCCCCATGGAGGTGAGAGTACACCAGCTGTGGTGGTCCCTAATCAAGATCAATCTGCTAATGCCAAGAATGGCCCAAAAAGTCTCACCCATGTTAAAGTCTTGGCTCAGTCTGCTGCTTTGGTATCTAGACCAAGTACCTCCCAGCCCATTAAGCCCCCAACCCAACCCCAACCAATCTCTACCAACAAAGCCTCTCCTTCTATGGATCTGAGTAACCAAATGGATCCTCTCCCCGCCCATACCATTCAGCCCGAAAATAAATTCCAAAAATCCTCTGATGTTGGGCATCATGCCCCCTGCCAGCAAACCGTAACCTTTATGGAGGTGGACCCCAAAGCTCAAACCTCTACCACCTGTCCCCCTCCTAAACCTCCCATTTTTCCTCTATTAATGGTCTGGACCCAAGGGGCAACCTCTCCTTTGGGCCTACCTTTGATAAAGGAAGACCTCAAGATCCAACAACCAACCAGAGAGACATTCAAACCTTCCAAAATTTGATGAAGACTGATGGAGTTGTCCACATGGATACCAGCTCAATTCCTAAGGGCCCCAGTTCCTAACTCAGTGGAGTTTTTGCCCTCGGTCCTTACTTTTTCTTTCTTTATTTATGAATCTTTTTTCTTGGAATTGCAGAGGGGCTTGCTCCCCAAATTTTCACCGCCTCATCAGAGACATGAAGGCTAGACACAGAATAAATGCTCTTGCCCTTTATGAAACAAGGACCAGTGGCTCTAGAGCTGACTTAATTATAAATAAGTTGGGTTTTCAATCTTTCTTTAAAGTGGATGCAGTGGGATTCTCCGGGGGAATATGGCTTTGTTAGGATCCCTCTTTTGGAATTCTAAATATCATGTCTTCTCACTCTCAATTTATTCACTCTAAGATTACTTCCCCTTCTGGTGATAAGTGGTATCTGACAGTTGTTTATGGTAGTCCGAGAAGATTAGACAGACTTGAACTTTGGCATGAATTGTCAATTCTTGGTGCTGGTATGACTGATCCCTGGGTTGTTATAGGTGATTTTAACGCCTATCTCATCTCTTCCGAAAAGGCAGGGGGAGCTAGCCCAAATCTTCCTTCAATGCGTGATTTTAAGGCTTGCCTCCAATCCTGCCATCTCTCTTATTGTGATTTTAAAGGTCCACCTTTCACCTTCTCTTGGCATGGAGTTAAAGAGTGCCTTGACAGAGCCGTTGCGAATAATGAGTGGGGGATTCTTTTCCCGGATGCCTCTATCCTCCACCTTCCTCATCTAAAATCTGATCACTCCATTATCCTGCTGAGTACTTCTGGGATTTGTAGTGTTAATCATGGGCTTAAACCTTTTCGCTTTTTAGCTGGGTGGGCCACTGATAACTCCTTTTTCCAAATTGTGGCTTCGGCTTGGTCAACTGGAGACAACTGGTGTGACTCGGTCAGGGCCTTCCAATCGAAGGCTACTGACTGGAATAATCATATCTATGGCAATATCTTCCATAGAAAGAAAAGGTTAATGGCCAGGCTTGGAGGGATAAATGCTCAGCTGACCATGGGAGCTAATAGAGGCCTTGACAAGCTTCAAAAGAAGCTATGGCATGAGTATTTTGAAATTTTGGCTCATGAAGATTTGTTGTGGAGACAAAAAACTCGCTGTGATTAGATTCAGTTTAGAGACCAAAATACCAGGTTCTTTCACCTTGCCACAATTATTCGCAGGAAAAGAAACAAGATTGAAAGTTTGCTTTCTGATGGAGGGGATTGTATCACTGACCAATCTCAATTAAGGGATATGACTTGCTCCTTTTATTTGAATCTCTATTATGATGATACTCCAGTGTCGGACTCGAATTTTCCAAATATGTTTCCCAAGATGGAAACTCATGATTTATCTATGCTCCAAGCCCCTTTCAGTGACATGGAAAACATAGAGGCTATTTTTGCTATGGGCCCTTTCAAGGCACCAGGACTCGATGGTCTCCATGCTTATTTTTTCCATAAGTACCGGTCAACCTTGAAGCCTTCTGTCTGTCAAACCATTAGCAAAATTTTTCAAGAGCCCTACACGGTCAAAGAAATTAATGATACCATGATGGTCCTAATTCCCAAGGTGGATGCTCCTACTTGTTTGAAGCAATTCCGACCCATATCCCTCTGTAATGTTATCTATAAGACCATTACCAAAATGATCACAACTAGACTCAAGAACCACATGGATTTTCTTGTGCATCCTAATCAAGCCAGTTTTATCCCAGGTAGACAAACTTGTGACAATATTATTATTGCCCAGGAAATTTTCCATACCATGAGGATTAAAAAAGGAAAAATTGGGTACATGGCCTTAAAAGTCAATCTCGAAAAAGCTTATGACAGATTGAGTTGGAAATTCATTTCGGAGACCTTGGCTGATATTGGTTTTGATGACCACTTCAGAAATCTCATTATGGCTTGTATATCTTCTGCCTCTATGAAGATTCTCTTTAATGGAATCCCCACAGACTGCTTCAAACCAACCAGAGGAATTCGGCAAGGAGATCCGTTATCTCCCTTCATCTTTGTTCTTTGTCTTGAAAGATTAGCCCACATGATTGATCAAAAGGTTGTCTCCGGCCAATGGAAACCTGTCATGATGTCCAGGGGTGGTCCACAAATCTCCCATCTCTTTTTTGCAGATGATCTTATCTTCTTTGCGGAGGCTAACACTAATCAAATGGAAGTGATTTTGGAATGTTTATATTGTAAGGTCCAAGACCCTTTGAGCAAAGGTTTTAATGACAACAAACTTTCACAACAATATTCTAAGTGTTATGAATACTTTGGTACTAATGTTTTCACTTGAGAAAGAATACAGGAAAAGTTACAGAAAGAAGGTGCAAAGATCATAAACATAATTTAACATCAGAATATGTGTCTAGAAGCATGTCATATAGAGCTCTCATGTCAAAAGTGATGAAACAAGTTCAAGAAATAGCTTCTTAGCTTCAAGAAGGTCAAAACAGTTCATCTAAGATCCCAGGAATATTAAACTGAGTTGTATCAAGCTTGAGAAGCAAAGTTGAAGCTTTGGAAGGATCATTCAAGACCACTAGAAGCATGAAAAGGAGCTTTTCATGAAATTGGACACCTTCTGAATGTGAAAGATCATTTAAGCAATTCAAGCATAGTCATTCCAAGTGTTGCCGATGCAAACAAAGCAATTGGAGAAGATCAATATCACTAGAAACACAGTTTTGTCCTCAGAAACAAAACTTACAGTTTTTGCAGAAGCATCAAATACTTATTTGAGGTTGCAAACAAGATCAAAGAATCTCTAGAAGCATTGAACAAGTTCCCACACTCCTCAAGATATTATCCTTGAATATTTCAAGTTGAAGAACACTAAAAGGAGCTTCCATAAGCATAATTACTTCTCTCACAATGCAAATAAAGCAAGAATAAAAGATTGGAAGCTTTACAAGCATATTTGAAGAAGAAACAGAATTTCTGCACACTTCCAGAAGATGCAGTTTGCTTCCGCAGAAGAAAAAGAATTTCTGCAGAAGAAACAGAATTTCTGCACACTTCCAGAAGATGCAGTTTGCTGCAAAAGGAAGAAAACAATTCTGCAGAAGAAACCTAATGACAGACTTTCTGCAGAAGATACAGAATCCATCATAACTTGCTAAATTCATTTCTGAGGTTGCAGCTAAGTTAAATACACTTGAAATAATCCATGATCATCCATTGAATGCTCTCAATATGCTTACAGGAGAAAGAGCCACGGAAAGTACTAGAATTGCATTATGCAGAAGATAGGTCTGCAGAAGATATGACCAGTCAAAGCTGAAGAAAGAGAAAAGCTGTCACATGAAAGTGACAACTCTTAGATGGCCAGCTGGGGACTTGTCTTCCTCTCCAAGCATTTCCAACGGCTAATTTGACCACCATAACTCTATAAATATAGCCCCATTCAGCTAGGCAAAATCAAGGAGAACAAAGGGAAGAAATCCAAAGAGCCATAATGTAGAAATCCCCTTCTAGAGTGAGGTTCTCCTTCAACCACTCCAATATGCAGAGCTGCTGCACATAATTCTTAGAGAGTGTGTTTAGGTTCAGTTTTGTAAAGATTAATCCATTCCATGAGTGTTTTGTGAGCCATATGTAAAAACTCATCTCTTGTTGAAGAGTATTTGTAATCTCCCAAGCTAACTAAAGAGAGTCAGTGTTGGTTTGAGAGGGTGTAGAGCCTGCAGAGGCTGAGCAAATAATACTGGTTTTAGAGCCTGAAGAGGCAGCAAAATAATACTTGGAAAAGAGCCTGAAGAGGCTGCACAAGAATACTAGTGGTGAGGTGCACCCAAGAAGTCATTGTATCAAGGTTGATTTAGTGGAAAATCCTACAGGTGTAGGTACTGGACGTAGCCCAAGGATTATGAGGGTGAACCAGTATAAAAATCATGTGTGCAATATCTCTTACCCTTTCTCTCTTTAATTTTCTGCACATACTTCTATTGCTTGGTTATTTATTGTTCATACTTTAAACATTTAGCAAGCTATAAACCATATTTTGATAAACTCGTCTTTAAACTGATATTTTCACATAAATCACATTCATATTAGTTAAAAAATGATCTGGAAAGTTTCATTACATTATGAAACTAGTTGGTACTCCAAAAGCACATTTCTTGAAAGATGTTCAATGTTCAACATTGAAACTCGGGGTTCAAACGACTAGATTTTGATAAACCTATTTTTGAAATAATATTTTCACATAAATTACATCTATATCAGTTAAAATATTGATCTGGAAAGTTTCATTAAATTATGAAACTGTTTGGTGCTTCAGAAGCACATTTCTTGAAATCTGTCCATTGTTCAACATTGAACTTGGGGTCCAAACTACCAGATCTTTATAAACATGATTTTAATTCAATCTAACTTGATATTCTAATTGGTTACTACTTAAATATCTTATCTGGAAAGTTTCATCAAGTTTTAAGTTCATTTGACCCTTCAGAAAATAGGTTTAAAGTGACAGATTCAATGTATTGCTTCTGCACAACTGCAGAAACTTTATACTATTCTTCTGAACAGTTTTTTTCATATAACCTTATTAGTTATTGATTAAATAACTATTCTGGAAAGTTTTATTAAAATACAAAATCATTTGACCCTTCAGAAGATTGGTTTAAAGTGATAGATTCATTGTTTTGCTTCTGCATAACTGCATAAACATTATATTATTCTTCTGAACCTTATTCTGAGTTGTAAGTACATTAAATACATTATATGGAAGAATAAATTTTGATGATATCAGTCCCTATGATTTTGCTTGCCTTTAAGAAGATAATTTTAATCTACTTAGTTGGCATTATACACTAACCACTATCTTCTGGAAGGAACTTCTTATAGCCAAGGCATTCCTTGAGCAGAGATCAACAAGTTGTTCAAAGTACTTGCAGGTTGGACCAAAAGTTTTCAAGGGTCACAATTCAACCCCCATTCTTGTGACTCTCTGATTTACTTCATATATCAGTTCTGCGCTTCCTCCTGTGAAAATGTGAGTGCCGAAAAATCCAGCTTGATGGTCTCTAAGAATGTTTGTCACACCAGGGCTGCTGAATTAGCTGGTTGTCTAGATTTAGCATCACTATGGACATTGGCAAGTACCTGGGAGTGCCAATGTTACATGGTAGAAAGCTAGCAGCTAAATATAATGCTCTAATTGAGAAGACCGAAGCAAGACTTTCAAACTGGAGAGCTAATTCCCTCTCAATGGCAGGTAGAGTCACCTTAACTCAATCTGTTATTGCCTCTATGCCCATTTATACTATGCAATCTGTCTTGCTTCCTAAAGTTGTTTGTCATAAGCTGGAACAACTTGCTAGAAACTTTGTTTAAGGTTCCACCCCTACTGATAGAAAGATGCATATTGTTTCTTGGGATCAAGTTTGTTGTCCCAAGCAGGAGGGTGGATTGGGCATAAGGAACCTTCATTCTTTCAATAAAGCTCTAATGATGAAAATTGGTTGGGGTATGATTTCCAAACCGGATTCCCTGTGGGTTAAAGTGCTAAGATCTAAGTATGGAACTGGTCAAGACATCATTCCTAGAGTCAGGAGGCAGCACTCGGACTCCTCAGTTTGGCAGGGTGTTTGTAGCACTTGGGACCTAGTTCAACAGGGGCTTAGATGGAATCGCCGAAATGGAAAGACAGCAGCATTTTGGATTGATAAATGGCTGGGTTCGGGCATTATTCTTAATGAAGTGGCAACTGAGCCTATCCCCACTAATCAGCTCTTTGTCAAAGTAGTGGATATGACGGATGGAAGAGGTAATTGGCTTCGGCATTTGTTTGATCATCTATTACCTCCCTCTGTTGTGCAGGAAATCAAAGGATACCTTCCTCCTTTGGAAGTGCTTGGCGATGATTGTGTGACATGGGCATATACCCCTAATGGCCAATTCTCCACAAAATCAGCTTATCACTTTGTGTCTACTGTGGAGTCTCCTTCATCTCACTCTCTGTGGAAGGATATCCGGTCGTGGAAGGGCCCCCATCACATTAAATGTTTTCTCTGGTTGGTTGCTAAAAAGGGTCTCAAAACAAATTGCCTCTTGAAGACAAGGAAGGTTACTGACATAGACACATGCCCCATTTGTAACACTCAATCAGAATCTATCCTTCATGCTTTGCGGGACTGTCCTGCAGTTTCGCGGGTGTGGAGACTACTTAGAGCTGATTCTGGTGCCTCAGACTTTTTCTCTCAGGACATCAACACTTGGATGTCTGTAAACCTCAAAGGCTCCCACTCAATGGAAGCTAATATTCCTTGGTCTATGATATTTGCTGTTGCGGCCTGGTGTTTTTGGAAATTCTGAAATGAGACTATATTCAACCAAACTCAATTCTCTGATGAAGCCATGATGCAGAGAATTTCTTTTCACTGCCACGAATTTTACAGATGCCTCTTCTCCTTAAATTCCCACCACCCACCTAATTATAGGGATGTCTTGAGTCGGTGGAAACCTCCTTTGGATGCTGTCATTAAATGTAATGTGGATGCCTCGATTCGTCTAACAAATAGTGGGGCTTTTGCTTGCGGTGGAACTTTCCGCAATAATCAAGGGGGGTGGATTCATGGGTTTGTGCGAAATCTTGGGTCCTGTTCAATCAACCAGGCTGAATTATGGGCTATTTATTCAGCCTTAACAACAGCAATTGAAATGAATTGTCTTAACCTCTGGGTGGAGTCAGATTCTTTACTGGTCGTGTCTTTCATTAATCAAGGCTGCCTTCACACTCACCCTCTTGTTTCCCTCTGGTCAATTCTATCAAACATGTCTACCAGCAGTTCAACTACATTCAGATCTCTCATACTTATCGTGAAGCCAATAGGGTGGTAGACTACCTAGCAAACCATGCTTTTCAGTTTCCCTTTGGGTTGCACCAGCTTATTTATCCTCCTATGGGCCTACATCTGTTACTCTTAGATGATTGTAGTGGTGTTACTTTTCCTCCTAGCTTAGCTGTGTAATCTGTTGTTTTGGGCTTTTGCCCTCCATTTTACCAAAAAAAAAAAAATCTTAATCATTATCTTAAATCTCTCTCAATCTTTTGAAATATAAATAGTTATGATTTTAAATATTAGCTAATTTTTTTCCTATAACAAATCTTTTTAAATTCTAATTTAAATAAATCATTATCAATTAATAATAGATAATCCTCAATTAATAATTTAAATTTAAAAATTTTAATAATATGATCATTAATTAGTATTTCAAAATACAAACTATATAAAATGACATGATAAATTTAAAATCATTAGAAATTTATTACTTGAATAATTGGTTTGAAATAGTTGGATTTTATAAATTAATAATTTCAACTAAAAATAATTATCCTTTAATATATTACTTTAAATTAAATTTCTAATTCAAACAAATTATACTATAATATTTAAATATTAAATTAAAATTATTTATTTAAAATCTAAATGTGTTTCATATTTAATATATTTATTTGTTATTAAGTATGTATATATATGCGCACGCTCGCGTATTTAAATAATAAATATATTAATTATATAAAAATACATATTTTTTATATAATGCACAGAATAAAATACTAATTTAACCATATATTAGTTTCTTGAATCGTTAGTAAGAATTACATTTAGTGTAGTGGGAGTTTCCTTTTCTCATAAAGTCAGTGTGTAGTTGGGGTTTCTGCCCCTCCCTCTTATAAAAAAAAAGTTAGTGTATTTTAAATAATCAACTCAATATATTATAATTTTGACACTTTACCTTAGAGAGTGAGACACTTACTCACCATACTCTCATTCTTAATACATAGTGTTTGTGTGGATCTACGTTTAAAACGTGATTTTAGGGTAAAAAAACACAATATTAAAGCATGTTTGTTTGTCCATTGCAAACCCTACAAATAGAAAAATATTCTTTCTAAAGCACAATTTTTCAAACCAATAGACCCTCTCTATCTAAAAAATGTAGATTTGTCAAGGATGGGAATGGAAAAACAAACACACCCTTAGTGCTCAGTTGTTTTTCCATTAGAGTCTTGAAATATATTCTATTGCAATTGAAAACAAATCACGGTTGCCCAATTTGCATGAGAATCTGTGAAAATTGATTTTAAGGCTTGCAAAACAATAAATCAAACAATGCCTTAGTCTTAATATATAATAAAGGTAGTGGATGTAAACAAATAAAGTAGCTGGGTTTTTTTCCCCTACTAGGGACTAGTATTATGATATGAAGTGAACTCAAGGATGATTAGATTCACTACTCATTATTAGGGAATAGGATGTAAATACGCATTTTTAATAGGACTCTACTGTTAATAAGACATATATCCCTTTGTTATTTGCATAAAAGGCGTTTAGCAAAGAAAATGAATGATCAACTTCTATCATGCATGTCACTAACTTCTTACTTTCTCAAAAATATGGAATGATTATCATCAATCACTATTTGAGCCAAGAAACAGATCCCTAAGAGAATTTTTTGTTTGGTCACCAAATGAAGTTCACAATGGCATTAGCAGAACTAAAAGATTAGTAGAACATAAACCTAAAAGCAGCAATTAAAAGAGTATCAAACTATAATCAAAACAAGACTAAAACAGAGACAAAAGAACTTGGTTTATGAATGTACAGACTTTGATGACCTTGTTCAAAAGAGTAATGATATTTATACACAATTTGGTTTTACAAACCTTTCACATTTGCCATGCTAATCATTGAATAATAGACTGATTCTATATTTCTATTGTATTTTTCTTTTAATGATGAAGATAATTTTGTGAGTAGCTTATGAAGATTGAAGATAAGTATATGACAAGTATTATTTCCATAGTCCAAATATTTCTGTGACAAATGCCACCTTGAAATATTTCATGTAGAAATATTCAGCAACAAAAACTTGTTCTTTTCATTTATAACTTTTAGATGCATCCAAATACAGAGATAAATTGAGAAGCAAAAATTAATATTACATATATTATTTGGCTGGTAGAAAATCAAGAAACAAAATTATTACAACATATATGACCATTATACCAGTGATCTACTATTAAAGATATATATGTCAAACAAACCTGTACTAAATTATTGGAGTTTGGGTTACAAATTGGCAAGATAAATACCAGATTTTCCTCTGCTATTAGTCTTCTAACTTCACCCTTTTTAGCTAATGCAAAAAACAACAGTATCGATGCTTTTTCTTCCTGCTTGACAATTTTGGTACATCTGAAGACATACGATGGACTGCATCAATGTTTAATTGCTTGTTATCACATATTGTCTGGTCCATTGCTGTCTCATTTTTCAAAGAATATGAATCCACCTGGCTTGTTTCAATTGGTCTTAAGAGATTCTGCTCTGGTGAAGCTGGTACTACTTTGTTATAGTTTACTTCCTTTGATTTAGGATTTGTTCTTGTGTGCCTGAAGGAACCAAAAAGAATTAAAAGTATCAGTTAAATATATGTTTCATACATTCTGTACTAGTTGGTCTATATTTCCAAACAAACCATATGGAAGGATACATAATCATACAAAAAGAACTTTTGTTCCTTTAGATAATCAGAGAAAGAGTAACATAACACCTGAAGTCTTGGATTTCAGAGTTACTCCGAGGTTCTTCTGAAGTTTCCTCCATTATATTGCTGCTTGATACTTTGACACTAACCTCTTTTTTTGAAGATAGCTGAAGTTTTGCAGAATATGAATCATCTTTGCCACTTTTTTTATTATCTAGTGTTTCTAGAGCATGTTTTACATCTATGCTAGAAGAGGATCTGCAGGAAGGAAATCCATATTCCCGAACCATTGAAATAGCCTTCTCTAGTGTTTCTAGAGCATGTTTCACATATAAGCTGACATATACATTCTTCTTGTCCTTCAGTATATTCTCTTCCTCAATTGGAATGTCATGTGCTTTCTTGTCAACCTCCTCAACTTCTACAATCTCTTCATTATCTGCTTCCTCAATTAGAATGCCATGTACTTTGTTGACATCCTCCTCAATTTGTACAATCTCTTCACTATCTGCTTCTACAATCTCTTCATTATCTGCTTCCTCAATTGGAATGTCATGTACTTTGTTGACATCCTCCTCAATTTGTACAATCTCTTCATTATCTGCTTCCTCAATTGGAATGCCATGTACTTTGTTGATATCCTCCTCAATTTGTACAATCTCTTCACTATTTGCTTCTACAATTTCTTCATTATCTGTTTCCTCAATTGGAATGTCATGTATTTTGTTGACATCCTCCACAATTTGTACAATCTCTTCACTATTTGCTTCTACAATCTCTTCATTATCTGCTTCCTCAATTGGAATGCCATCTACTTTGTTGACATCCTCCTCAATTTGTACAATCTCTTCACTATTTTCTTCTACAATATCTTCACTGCCTGCATCTAAAATCTCACCATTGTAATGATGTGCATATTGGTTGCTTCTATCCTCACATGATATATCTTTTGCCCCATCTTGCTTATTTTGAATTAGTTCTTCTGCCGGAAGAATGGTTGCAACTTGATTAAGTTGTTCCCCATCCATAGCATTTGATCCACTAGTGCTGTAAAGAGCTTCACGAATTCTAACATACAATGAGTCCCCCAAGGTGTTGATGAATTCTCTATCATGGTTCATCATAGAAGCCACAGCCTATAACAATATCAGGGGTTGGTTAACATCAAAAAGATTGGAAATACAAAACAACAATGCAAGGATTACACATGAGCAACAAGAAAATGGTAAATAAGATGAAACCAACCTTCAAACTAGCCTTTGCTAATAAAATTGACTATATGTTTATGAAGCCAGGGAATATATCCTACTATATCAATTAAACACATGCTATAATTTAAGAATTCATACTAATGTGTTCTACAATATCTTCACTATTTCCTTCTCATAAAAATAACTCTTTTACCAATAAATAATAAGAAGAAAGAAAGGAAGTAAAATAAGGTTGCACAGTAACGACTGTTTTTTAGTAGAGTTTACTTCCTCCAAATTTACATTTGCTGTGACCAAAAGCATTTTTACTGGTAGTAAGTCCTCACTTACTTTTCCAATGTACAAGAATTACTTTCGGGTGTAGGACCGACACAATATAACTACTTTTACACCCCAAAGTAATTCTATCTTATCATCCAAGTAAAACAAATAAACAATTCTACCAAAAGACATTTATCTAAAATTTATTTTTTTCAAATATATTTTACCAAAAGACATTCTAGTTTAGATATCAGAAAATAAAACAAAGTAGATATGGGTTGGATGCCTAATAAGAAGTATATCTGAAAAGAATTTACAACCTTCTGATAAAGTCTGAAACCACTGCCAATGAGTTGCCTTGAAATGAAATTTATAAGGGATGGAGGTACAAAATCCAGCTTTATATCCAAATTTGCTATTATCCTACAAAATTTGAAGTCTTGAAATTAGGGTGGCTAATCAAGTAAGAAACAAATAAGTAACTTATAATTAGAACATGAGACAAGTTGCCAATTCTAGTAGAATCAAGTACACAGAACAATGAAAACAGGTACATATAACTGTTCATAGACTCTTCAGCAAAGCCAGGATTGGAGTACTGAATATTATTGAAGTTGCATATTTCAATTTATAGTTTGAAAAGGGAGATCCCTCTCTATTGCATAGACAACATAATGCTCATCATAATTTTGCCATAGTACAAAAATATTACCTAAAGGTAATGCAGTTCATTTGGAAAATCTATGAGCAAAATTACCAGCTTCACAGGGGTTTGATAGACAAAAAAAAACCATATATCAATATGGAATCCAGCCACATATAACAAACTACTTCCAATGTTTCACCACTTAAAATCAAGCAGATCCTATATGGGGCTTTAAGGTCTATAACTAGTGAGAGTTTCCCCCTTACATCCCATCACTCCATTCAAGCTACTTCTAATGTTTGAGTATTCACTTAAAACTCACCGAAAGTAACTTCTTTCAGATGTCACCTTTTGCATAACAAAGCCTCCCACCAAATCAATTCTCACAACATCCTTTGCTTCAGGAATTGCATCACTGTTGAAACCATCAATGGTCCCATTAATGCTATTTGACTCAGGGACCTGAAAGCAAATTAAACACAAATTTCTTGAAGCTTAAATTTAGCTTTCTATAGAAAAGAAAGAAAGAAAAAAGGATCCTGGTGAAGTGACTACCGATTTCAAAAGAACAACTATTAAGTCATCTTGAAAGTACTCAAACCGATAATAATGCACTATAGCCTCCCTTGTAGACAATGGCCATGGAACCTTCATCCTTTCTTCCAAAATTTGGAGCAATGTAAGTATTCAAAAGTGAAGGCTTTTAGCCTGGTGAGTGAGTGAACTAAAAAGTGATATTTTTTTTAATTGATGTTGTCATGACAAACCTTACTAGTGATATTTGTTCCCCAATCTGAACCTTCTGCAAACACTCAGCTTCTACAACTCTGAAAGTGGGAATAGTAAACTGAGGCCACCTGAGAAATGAAAATTGTGAAAAGGGTATCAGTTAGAAGTAGCACTTAGATTTTTCTGTGAATATTAAAAGTACATAGTGCACTATGATTCTCACCATTTCTTGTAAAGGGACGCCTCCCATGAGAGGCATAAACCTATAATGAAGAGAACAACTCATTAAAATTTCACATTTAATATGGCCTTTGTTGTTAAACTTAAAAGGGAGATACTTAAAGTTTTGACTGATCTAATGTGACTCACAAACATCAACAGGTCCATCTACATAGCCTTCAACCAGCAATGTATGAAAGGGTGTTCCTTGTGGCCCTTCACGATACATAACACGGAACTCTTCATTATCCTGTTTTAACTGTTGAAAGAAGTAAAATTATAAAAAATGCCTCTAGAATTTGATTGAAAAAGTCATGTATCTATTGCACAAAAGCATAATCACAATTCATTCAGAATAAATTATTGATTCCTTTGAAAGGAAGTCATCAATTGGATAAATGAAAACAAGAAAGTTTAAGAACTAAATCAAAGGACAATGATCTAAATAGGGGAATACAATACAAGACTAAAAGAACAGAGTGACTAACATACTTTCCAATCAGTGTGTGATGTACTAGATGATCCTCCACTGTCTTCTACAGAAGCACTTCTCATCATATCTAGAAAGTTCGATAACTCTGTAGTCTTGGTTTCTACTAGTTTCTCCTTATATCCTGCAAAAACCAAACATAGAATAAAAAAAGACAAACTCCACTCAGCTAGCACAATTTCTACTCTCAAAGCAAATTAGGGAATGCTATTAGTCTGTTACCTTCTATTTCTAATTGTGAAGAACGTTGGAGTTGACTTTCAACAAGTGTTTTGAGTATCTGATCATTTGTGAGATTAGGGGAGGCAAGGGTCCCGTCCAACCTCTCCCTATATTGCACAATATTTCGTTTTTTCACCATCTTTGTATCTCTAAGGAAAGAAGAATCAGCCTTTAATCAGAAGGTCATGCGATAAAGTGATAAACAACCATTTATAGGATTCTGAATATTCTCCAAAATCATAAATCAAAACTATGACTAAAAATATAAGACTATCTAGCTAGCCATTCAGTTCACAACTCACATCTCATCACACATGAATTGTTCGTGTACAAAGCAGAAAAGAAACAGCACTTGTCACGTAATTGGACACGAAAGGTTTCTCACCCCTTTAGCCCAACAATCATTACATGTCCACTATAAATCTATAACACATCACCACCAAACACGTGGATCACTTGGTAAGGGGTTGTTCCAGCAAAAGTAGTGATCTCAAGTTCTAACTCTAAATATGCAGATATGTTAAATACTTAAACGGAAAGTTTTACCACCAGTTTTTAGCACAGCTCGAACATGATTGTCACTGGTCTTACACAAAAAAGTATATAAACACACCAATTTGAAGCTGTGAATCTGAACTACACCCGTTATTGTACTTGTACCAATAAAATTCAAAAACAGTTCTTAGCCACTGGTTAACAGAATTGGACAGGGTGGGACTAGCTAGGACACCTATACAGCTGCACCCCAAGAAAGACAGATAGACAGAATTTAATGAAACCACGTGTCTAAAACTAAAACCAAACTTATGATTATGAAGGAAGATGAATGAAATCTAATTCATAGCTAAAAACAAAAGGTAATGATATCCAATCCAAGTAGTAAATTTGATGAAAACCCCACTTACATGAAACTTTGAGCAGCTCAAAAAATAAGAAAAAAAGTGAAACTTTGAGCGACCCAAGAATGCAGATCTCAGTGTAGAAAGAGGAGACAGAGGCAGGTGATGTGAGAGTACCCAGGCGGGGGTAGAAAATTAGAATCTTGAATCAATATTGGCAACAAAACCAAACGAAGCTATTCTTATTGTTTAGTATTATTCAACTAGAAAGGATCGTTTTTGGTAAAAGGAATGGACTTTTGGAATATAGAGGAAAGAAGAGGCATACGTGTGTGTTGCAACGCAAAGAAAAGTAGAAAATCAAGTTTGAAGCGTCAGAGTCAGAGCTTTATTACTTGTGGGACCATACCATATACATACTACACACACAGCTAGGCTTGGCCTTGTTTGGCAGAGAGAAAATCAGGTTATATGAATGATTGATATTTTTTTTCATTTTGATTTTGATTTTATATCTATGAATGAATAATAATAATGAGATGAAGGAATGGAAGGTTAGGTTGGCAGTTAGTTAAGAGTTGAGATAGGAATGAATCAGCCAAAGATGTGAATTGAAAAATGGGGTATGTCAGTCTCACTCAGAGAGCGAAAAGGGAAAGAATAGATAGTACACGTGTCTCTTTCTCATCGAACGATTCTCACGGAACGGAACTGCTACATACAAATGCAATGCAATCTTGTTGTTGCCTCCATTGGCAATGAATGTTTGCCATCATCATTCATACTTTGGTCGCTGTCGCTGAATTATCCGGTGCATGGGTATATATATTGAAATATAAAAAATTAAATTAGAAAATTATTTTTAAAATCATTTTAATACTAATGAAATATAATATTTTTAAAATAGTTTGATGAGTATGGTGTAATATTAAATTCAACAAACAATCACAAACTTACCAAATTACAAAAATGAGTAATTCGAATTATTGAATGGAGCAAAACAGAAGTCTCACATCGATGGGTCACGAAATTTGTGATGGCAAGAGCTCTACCCTAAATTGTAGTTGTAAGATCATTACATACGGATATGTTTGATTTACTAATAGCCCAATTTTTTGAGTTTATTAATGGAAAAATTAGGTGTACTTTAATGTTTCTCTTTTGTTTTGTTAGAGTTAGGGAGTTTCTCTTTTGTTTTGTTAGAGTTAGGGAGTTGACGTAGCTACTAATTCAAGAGTAAATAAATATAGTTTGAGGATGATTTGTAGTAAAAAGGGCTCAAATTGAAGTGAAGGGAAATGTTACATTGTTTAAGAGGATATAAAGACGATTGAAATTAAGTTTTGGCACTTGACATGGTCAGAGCAAGGTGTTTGGCATGCTTCTACAAGATGTAAGCTTGCTGCATGGTTGTGCAATACTCTGGCACGCCAATGCAAGCGTGATGCATTTTTTTGGGTCAAGGATCATTATATTAAGTCTAGAAAACAGACAAACAAACAGCACTTACATAAAAATGATTAAAACTCTAAGAAAGCGATTTTACAATACTCAGACAGAGAAACACTAAAACTAAGCCAAGTTCACTCAAATACATAAAACATAATAGACAAATCAAGAACAACATAAATAAAAAATCTCCTAAACTCCATTTCAATCAACTTGTCACTTACACCGATTTGCTATCTGTCAAACGAATATTGGATTTTTCGCTATTATACAGTCGTTTATTGTTTTAGTCCAATCACAAAGGTTAGGTTACCATCACCGTTAGTATCAAATTGGTTTTTAGTCTCATTCCCCTCGATGTTTTATCACTAGCTTATTGCTTTGTGATAAATTGGTCAAATTTATTTTGACCACACATTGATTAGGGATATAACCCCATCACTTAGTAGCTACTTTAATAAATAAAAGGTATACGTATACCTCTCAATTTCCAATTATAAATTGAATTTACTTTTGCTATCTCCACGTAGCAATCACAACATATAGATATGGAAGTCTCATGTTCCTTCCACAAAGAAATATATGCTAAGAGATTTCTTAGCCAAACCATTTTCATATCTTACCAAGTTTAGAATAAACTCGGTCACCAATCATAGATGAGACTATACAGGTCTACTTGGATTACCAAGTGACAACTCCTCCATTGAGGTAAAAATAAATTCATTTATGAATTTATTGAATTTGATCTCATCTAAATCAAATTCAAGTATCATTACTATATCATTATAATATAGTGGCAAACCCATTATATACGATATTATAGTTCATGGTACCTATCAAATCACTCGAGTACAGACATAGCAAACAATTTTATTTTCCAATAAATTCATTGAATGTAATACACTCCCAATAAATTAGGCTTACTCAAATTGGACACAAAATATCTCTATTTTTTCCTTTTAAAGGTTAATATCATAAGGGATACTCAATAGATTACTTCAAAGTAATCAAACTTCTTAAGAAGTTCCTTAATATAATATTCTTGTGATAATAAAATATTATCACACTTCTTTATGAAATTAACTCCCCAAATTCCAGCTTGTCTAACTCATGCTTTTAATATATATAACTTAGAAAAATGTCCACAACAAAAATGTATAAAAAACTATGATATATCATAATATAAATGAGACATCCCAAATCATTTTCCTCATATTCCCATAATACACTTAAATCAATGAGAATAAATTTTCATATATCAATATATAAAACAAACACTATCTTCCTTTAATATTTCTAATCAACACAACAATTTAATGTGTAAATGCTAAAATAGTATGAATTTCATATCATAGAATGTAGAAGATCACAAAAATTTCACATGTAAAAATAACCCCACATTTGATGCTCAATATCTCATAATTTCAATAAGAACATTTATCAAAATTAAAATTTGAATATATGTCCTAAATGACAAAGTTATGTTAATGTAAATTAGATTATACTGTAGGCAACTATCTAACTTGATAATAAAAATAAGAAATGGGTTGCAACTAAAGGCATTAAGTGACCATGCAATTTCAGCATACATGACTTTAAATTCATTTTTCATATGTATTAAACAAAAACCACTAAATCATTTTCATGGCAATAGCTTTGCATTTCAGCATTACATTGTGTTCTTAAATAAGTCGTGACTTATGACATTACAAAATATATCTACAATTTTTTTTTAATATCAAGTATCAATAGCAGCAACTAGTTTATAAATATATTACAAAAAATGATGCAGTAGAAAATTTTAGCAAGTGTTTAGTCATTTGAAACTCATGTGTATGGAGACATCTTCCACCCCTTCCAGGGTCTACTCATGATGTGGCACTTTCTTGAAAAAAAAAATATGGCAAATTACTTTCATCCTCATGTAGTAGCATTGTTGTGATATAAACATAGTCATGGGACTCTCTCCATGACTTAACCAATTCCCAGTCTACACCTTTACTTGGTGCTCTTAATCATGTCTATTGGGAATTCCTCAATATTGAATCTTTCTCAAGTGTCATTCCCATTTCGGAACCAACCACTAAAATCAAAATACTTGAGCTTAACATAACACCAAAACAAGGAGTTTACTTCAAAATATTTAATAATAAAATAAAACATTCCAAGTCATTGTACTCATACATACATACATACATTATTTTCTTGGAAACAGAGTAAACCAAGACACCACATTATCAATATATACTCCCCAAATAAAATTATAGTGTTCTATCTTTGGTTTAAGGAAAATGGGGATTATAAAGAGGAGATAAATAATGTAGTACCCTATCCACCCATTACCAACTACAATGATTATTAGTTTCTTATGTGTATCAACTAAGATGCAAGACCTAAACCACAACCAGAGTTGTACTTTTAAATTTGGCCAAGCTGAACACATTTCAGTTCCAAATTCTCATAGGATGTGCATTGAATCATGTCTTAACTTCCTTGTACTTTATAAACTAAGAATACCCTAATCAAGTAGGCATTAATACATAAACACTCACACATACTCAAACAGTTTAACAATCCTAGTCATATGTGACTGGAGAAAAAAAAAACTTAGTGATAGATAGTAGAACGTTAAAGAGTTTTATCCAGTTTAAAGAATACCCTGCTGTGCAGTGAATTAAGTAATCAGTGGCTGCTAAAGGAGATGCAATTGCATAAGATAAAAGCTCCAAGATCATCAAAAGTAAATGTTTCAGACATTCAAGCAAAATATCTCCTATTGTTAACTTGATATCTTGGATTGGTCAAATGAATTAGTGTAGGTGTTATAATCAAAGTTCTGGGGCAGTAAGATGGGAAAAATAGATAAAGCTTTTAAACCTATGCTAGCAAACAGCTGTTACTTTTAACACCAAGGAACAGTAGACACATTTATTTTGAGTAGTCTGTCAGGCATCCTAAGATGAAAATCAATAGTTCTTAGCACAAAGCTTTGAGAAGACAAAGCAAGCAAAATTTGCAACCTAAGTACAAGATAAAATCACAAAATCTGAATGTTAGCACAAAAGCAAGATGTGTGTGATTATTTGAGATTCAAATGCCATCAACAGATTCAATAAGACGTTAAAGTATTATCATTAATGATAAAAAAAAAGGTACAAATAGAATAAAATTAGTTTTATAATTTCTGTAAAAACATGTGAGAAAGCCTTTTAAATAGAAATTTTGCAAACTTCTTCCAAAAATGCAAAGCACTTTCTCTTGCAAGGAAATACCACTCAACAAGAATAATAAACATCACTACATACTCTCGGATGCATAACACGGACAAAGGAACATTTTAGGATAGTCGTGAAAACTACTAGAGAAACTCAGCCTCCCCTTAATAATGCAGACAAAAGCAGCCTTATTTCTCAGCCCCTCAAGTGCAGCTTTACTCCAACCCTTGAGTATGAGGCAAGGTATTACAATGCGAGAATGACAACAGGCAGATACTCTGAAACATGGCGGTTACAATTACATCAGCATTGAAAGATGATAAGAGAGCAAGAATGTTCCTAACATTGGATGCTAATCTGAAAATGGACATTGAGTAATCCTTGTTCAGTGTGATCGATGAACCTCAGACTCGTTCATCAGATCAGCGGGTTCTCTTCAATTATGTTTAATTTCATGCAAAGAATACTTTTGACAATTGAACTCTCAACATAATTGAAGCTACAACTTCAACTTGCCTTGGTTGTATACAGCATCAAAAAGATTAGAGGTTAAAGGTATAGGCTTTGAATTGCCTTTGGCTCAAAATTATGTAATGAGCAAACGTTATCCGTGAAGGCTCTTACAAGCCTATATGCAGAGGGGAAATGGGACAGTGCTTTTAAGTACAACTCTATGGCATTGAGGAAAAAAGAATTACAAATGAACAATTTATGAAGTAAGGGTAATTACAAATAAACTTCACTCACATACTCTTTGGCAACTTGAAGAAAAATTACAGTGTCTCACTGCAATTTTTCATTTTGGAGACTCCAAATTAACTGCATAGTTTATATAGTATGCCTAACTTTCATCTTTTAATTTTATTAGCAAGACTGATCAGAGAGAGTGAGAGAAAAGACTGAAGATGTACTGTGAAAAGAGTAATGTCATTATTGTACCAAATGGAACTTGAAGATATAAAAAAAAAACCTGCAGGAAGCAGTAAATATGAAAGTTCTAGTGCGGCAAATCGCTTCTGCGTCTAAGAATCTCAACGCCTAAGTAATCAACTGGACCCCGAACTGCCACATGAGGCTTTCCAACCTTGACACGAATGGCAGATATCTGTTGATGATTTGTGAGAGTAGTGATTGCAATTTTGTGGGCCACTGACTCCAGAAGGTTGTGAGGTGACTCTTCAAGAACTTCCTTAGCTATGCTGCATCACCAATTCTTCAAAATAACAATGTTGTACCAATGTGGAACACATGCTCAAATCAAACATTCAGGACACTAAAATTTGTTGTATCATCATGTTTGTGTGGTATCATGTCCATGTCCAATTTCATATGTGGTTTGTAGTAAATTCCTTATATGTGAAAGAGAAGTTTATGCAATCAAAGGATGAAATCAGAACAATGAAAAGCTGAATTAGTTGGTGACTCACCGATATATTTCAGTGTAACTAACTGTGTCAGACAAGTGATCAGATTTACCAGCTGCTCTGAGATCCATCCAAGCATCCACATCCACCAGAAACTTCTGGCCCAGCTTCCTTTCTTCGGGCTTTGCTCCATGAAAACCATGGAATGTCAATCCCCTCAGTATGAGTTTGTCTCCCCATATCAGTGCATCATCACCTTCCATTTTTGCTGCAACCAATGCCAAATACCTATCTAAGTTGCAAGAACAAATTAAATAATTTCTAGAAATTAAACAAACTCTCTCTCTGTGTGTATATATATATATGGTCTAGTAATCAGACGAAAAGATAAATACTATTTCTAAAACATTTGTAACTCCATGATAACATGCATCAACCCTAAATTGAAATATAGTCAGTGGCTAAAACGACCAAAAAAGAGTCGAAAAATAGAATTTAACCTTAATCACTGAAAAATAATAAATCTGAGAAAATGGATATGCAGGTGAAATGGGCGTGGAAGGAGGGATTACAATTAAAAGGAAAGGAGAAGAAGGTGGCGTTAAGCGATAAAGAAATCGCAATTATGTTGAATTCAATCAAATTTCTCCACAGAAAACTAAAGGAGCGTGAGCAGTTCACGGTTGAGAGGAAGAGTGAGGACGGGAAAGAGGATGGAATGAATGGAACTCACCGCTGAGAGGAGGATTGGCAGAGTCGCCACTCACCGCTTTTGATGAGAATGTCTTTTGGTTCGGTTTGGCACACTGTGAAGTGGGTGGTGGTGAGTGTGGATTGGGGTGGGACGCTTTGCACTGCTGCTCAGTTTTATATTTGCATTTGCTGTTCGTCCTTTCGTTCTTTTTCCTCAGCACCCACCACTAAAAAACGAAAGGGGTCTTTCTAAAGTACACAAATTTTAAATTTGTGTATCTGTGCACAAGTGATAATTACCTACAGCAAAAGGTTTCTCTGGTTAACTATATTGTAAGACACGGTTTATGAAATTGCAAAAAGGATCAGTCATATTTGTATATTTATTGAGTCAGGGACCAAATTAGGAACACAAAAAATAATGCATTCTACTTTCAGCTCAGAAAATCCACTGGTAGTCTGGTACTGCTACCTTTGGGTTCATCACCTGAAATCACAAGCATCGTTTCACTGTGAGATTGAGATTCTCGAAATCGCACACTTCACAAGCTTCTTGAGATTGAGATTGATCTTGAACCATCTGTAACCGATTCGAACTCCCTTCGTACTCTCCCAAGCAGAACCACCACCACCACCACCACCCTACGCCAGCGCACGACGAAACCATCGATGAAGTCAGACACAGAAAGTGAGACGCGCCAAAATCGCTTCGACTTTCGCAGAGACGCGGTGTGCGAAGAAGGAGAACAGGAAATTTTGAATCGCAAGAAAACCGACAGTGTCATCCATGCGATCGAGCGCCTCGTCGTCTCGCACTCCGTGTAGGAGGATTTCAACCGAAGGAGAAACCTCTGCGCGATCTCGGGGGTGCTACCGGAGGGAGCACCTAAGGTAGATCCCTGCACCCACTGGTTAAGGAAACCGGCACCGGTCCCAGCCAGTGCCTCGTTGGTGCACCTCTTTTGACAGGTCGAAGAAGAAAGAGTTTTTTGTTATTCAGGGTCAAAAAATGAGAAAGAAAAGGGTGTGAATGGTTGAATGAAGATAGGAACTTCTTCTTCTCGATTTTCTGATTCTTATTCTCAAAACTGCTTGAAGATCCCATTTGATTTTTGTTGAGGTTACCGTTAGGATTGATACACGATTACTGAACCCAAACTGGGGTTTCGAAATGAATAGTTTATATTATAATTAAGGGGAACACTGCAAAATATGATTTAATCACACATGTTACTTGCAACCTGTATTTTTAGATTTGATCTCCACCATTGATAGAATAGAAATGCCACCTCATACATCTACATGACTTTTCTATTTTACTTTCAATTAGTATTTTAAACAATTGTAAAATGCAATGGGTAATATTCCTCCTTTATTAATAATATCATGCCATGGAAATAATACTTCTAAGATATCTAAAAGTCAAGTATAAAAGATGAGGTATTTTAAAATTTAAATAAAAACATTCCAATGTGGTGAAAAATATCATTGTACTTTTAATTAATATTTTAAAATTTAAATAAAAATACAAAAGATCCAGAAAAAATACTTCTCTAATAATAATTTTTTTTTCAATTTATTAATTGATTAATTTATTTTAATTTAAAATAAAATGAGAATATTTGATAAGTAAAATTTTGAACTTTTAGAATAATAATAATAATAATAATAATAATAATAATAATAAAACTCTTCAAATTTTTATAATTTTTTTAAATAAAAAACCGTGTGTTTTCCTCTAGCAGTGTCATTTATGCACTTTCCAGTGTTTTTCTTCAACATTCCCATCCTCTTAAAAAACAATACAACCTCATAAATTCCCGCAAATCTGTACAATAATTTGCAGTTGTTTCGCAGTTTAAAAAACAAGAAGTTTACATGGAATCTACCTGGTGGAAAACATTAAAAAGCAACAAGCTGTTACGTAAAAAAAATTTGTTTGTAAAAAAAAATTAGGGTGTGCCCTAAGGAGAAATATTTATAGAAGTAATTATATTTACCCTAGTTCAAGGCAAGAAAAACCTTTAAGCTCAAAGAACACTTATAGAATATTTACATTTACCTCACCCTAAGGAGATGAGTGAAGATTCGAACATGAGACTTATCAGATCCGAATCTTGTCTTGTCTTGCTCCATTCTATCAACCTTTGGGATTTTACTGTTACGTAGAATATTGAAGACGAACATCCATACTCTTCAGGTTCAGAAGGAAGGAAAAAAAAACTTGCAATTTTTTTTTTCGATTCTGTTAATGCTTTACATATCATACAAACATACTTTCGGCCTAACAAAACCAGGAATAGCTCTCGATCATTTCAGATACTGATAATGCAACAATTGTCTTTTAAACAATTATGGTGCAAAAATAAGTAAAAAAATTAGAGACATTTCTTTATTTAAGATAGGAAATATAGGGCATTAAACTGAAGAAGTCAGTTGTACAACTTGAAGCACTGTAAAAGTTGGCCCAACCAAAGAGCACTATGAAGAATGAGATGAACCAAGGAGACAAAAATGTATAAATTTTCCATATATAACCATGGCTTAAAAAGAATCCAAGCTACATTTGCTAAAAAAATTGGTTAAATAATTTCAGGATGCATATATACATGTCGCGCAACATGCGTAATAATCTATCCCCCGGGTTTAAAAAATTTAAGATCTACCCCTTTTCCCTGTAGCTTCTAAAAGCTGTACAATATTAAATCCTTTTCTTTTCTCTTCACTTGGTCTCAGTCTCAATAAAACAACCGGTATCACTTAAGCAGCAATTTTCAGGAAGTCAGACAACTGTATGGGCAAACGGTCTAAAAAAACCTAAAGTTTTCAATGTTGCTATGACTAATTGCACAATTGCATCTAAAGTTTTCATCTAAACATTCCTGTAAAAAAGCACATAAGCAGCAGAAGTCTTTATCATGTCCTCATTAGCAGGGGCAACCCTGCTGTCATCAAACTCATACCATTTATCATGGCCGTACTGCAAAGAAATAAATACAGTTTGATAAGCGTAATTAGAATGAATGTATGAAATTATTAATATAATGAACTAAGCATAAAAAAACACTGGTGTATCAAGAGATTAAGTTAGAGCAAATAATAAAAAATATTTCAGATTGTCTTAATTAAAAAAATATTTATTAAGGATATCAAATTAAAACTAGTGATACTGTGAGCAACTTACAATTGTCAGAGGATAAAGTACGTGATAATTATAAAATTCTTGCAAAGCTTATGTGCTCTAACATCCTCTGGAACAAACTTCTAAACAAAACCAGAAAAACATCTCACTCTTCTCAGGTATTCTACCAAAACTCTCTTACTCCCACTGGTCACATATCACAACATTACTTGCCACTCTCCCTCAAAAGAAATTAATATCTAAATATATAGGCTAATGGAATACTCCCTCCAGAGTTGAATATAAGCAAAAAAAACTCATATTTGGTGGACTAAAATATAAGCAAATCTTAACTAGTTTTACCCTATTTAATGAGATAAACCCAAAATGCCCTTTGATTTTACTTTCCAACCACTCTATTTAATGAATCATGTGCCAATAGAAAGAAAGTATGTCCATTTGAAACAATTTTCAATAAATTTGAATGTAGGGTAATTTAGGCAATGCAAGTACTTTTTACATGATATCAAGAAAATTTAATGAGTTTAACCAACTTTCTTAATACGTGTGAATTTAGTTATTTTTGCTTATATTCAAATCCGAAGTAGTACTTAGTTTTTCTTTGGGTGAACAATTAAGTGCCTAATCAAAAAATGAGAAGAGAAGAATTAATTCTAATGTTTTAACAGGGTAAGAGACATATATTATATTAGTTGAGGTACTTACACGAACAAAAGCTGTATAGTGACCTCCTCCTAACCCTCCATAGTGACAACTAATTGCATACAACACATAGCGGTTGGAAGACTGACTGCTCCTGTGAGCAACGTAGGTTGAAAAGTCCAGATCATTGATTGGAAAGTCAACGAATGTTTCAAGCTTGTTCTTGAAGAATCGGCTGTATGAGAACCTCTTCAAATGAACAACAAGGATTTCGGGCAATCTCCAAAGATCTAATTTTTTAGTTGCTTGCTGAGGTTTTTTGCAGTTAGGACAGTACCTTCATGTGCACCAAATTGCAATATCAAACGTCAGAAAGACTGTAAATCTTGATTAACATATAAAACATGATGATAAATTGTATTGAAGAAATAATATTCTCAGAACATGAAAATATTCAAAGATAAAATAACAGATTTGATATATCATATATCACATCTACTAACCACATGTCTTCTGGCCCAAGAGGTTCCTCTTTCAAGAAGGCTTCAAGGCACTTGTAAATAGAAACTGATTCTTGC
Source organism: Sesbania bispinosa (assembly GCA_026901365.1). Lineage (NCBI taxonomy): Eukaryota > Viridiplantae > Streptophyta > Magnoliopsida > Fabales > Fabaceae > Sesbania > Sesbania bispinosa. The sequence goes on from QLOH01000438.1 coordinate 816,510, forward strand.
GTTCTCTTGGTTGATATCTGGGGCTTGAAAACCTCGGGCAATGAGTTGAGCAGGTCTATATCGTACTTTTTAAGCATCTTATCTGACCATAAGACAGCTACCTCCTGCTTTCTGGAAAACAATGTGGTTGGTAATGGTTCATTCAATGTTAGCTTAACATTCTCTAGCCCAGTAGCTATGTAGAATTCAAAGTCTGTCTGCAAATATATGTCATCCTCTGTTACACTGTTCGAGGCTGCTTCACTTGCTATTGCTGTAGAGCTAGTAGTATCGCCCAAATCATCATCTTCATTTAGTTTTTCAATAACATCATCATCCTTATTGTACTCATCTACTATATCTTCAGTGTTTTGCATCAGAAATGGATTGATTAACTTCAGAAACTCCCTATGAACATCATATCCACAAGAAATACTGGACAACCTTGTTACAACTGGAATACCAAACAACCTATTTTCAAACCTCTCTTTCCCAGAACTGTAAAACATGATACAATAAATTTAGTACCCCAAATAAGAGCACAAAGATCAGAAAATAGAGAAATGATAAAAAAACAGAATAATTGCATAAACTGACTCGTTCACCTAATACACACAATTGAAATCTATTACTGAAATTCGCTTACATATGAAGCTCAAAAATGAGAACTATTAGATAAGACCTGAACAATGTGTGTCTATTTTATATTCAAGACATATAAAACCAACTCATATAAACCATCCATATTAGCATCCTTAGATTCAAATACTGGGATGGTGAAAAAATGTGAAATTATTAGATGTTCTAGGTGTCTGTGCTCCCAAAAGTTGAAGGAACAAAAATAAAATTACTCCTGTCTGTAAAAGGAGTAGTGTTAGGGCAGAGAAAAGCTTACTTTTCCACCAATTGTCCATGCATGAAAACAACCAATGGACTAGCTTCATTATATTTTTGCATTCGGTAAGCAACAAGTTTGTCTTGATCTCTAATATCGGCTAATGAATCAGATGGTTCCTCAAATACTCGAAAAATCTTATTCTTGTATATCTGTATATAACTCCATAAAGTCAGACTTCAAATTAGAATATGCACATGAAAAATATTTGCATTAGCCTAATAGATTGACATGGAAACATCTCACTTAATGTTTTATTAAATCAGTGATACCATGCAATACAAATCTACTAAATGCGTAACTTTTGCAAGATACCTCAGCCACCAAGAGGGTTTCATCGTCTCTCAGAGAACAAGAAGCACTTAAGGCCCCAAAAAGATCCTTAAGTGTTCCACATTCAGGCACTGTTACAGTAATTGTAGAAGGTGATGTAATCCCATCAGTGCTCATGACAGTCAAAGTCATGGTCCGTATTGTTGTAGAAGGTAAAGGCAGAGATAGATACATAAAAGGGTCAAATGTGATAGAAACCTTCTTGCAAATAGGGCAAACCAAGGTCGACCGGAACTGACCCTGCAAGATAACAGAACAAAATAAAAATTTAATTTCAAAAGTGAGATGTGTTTAATTGGAGAAAATATAGAACTGTTTCTACATCCTAATTATTATATTGCTTTTTTTATAGAAAGCTACTAAGAAAATTTTAAACCTCACATGCAATGTGTTTATCGACCATTCAATAAAAAGTTAGTTTAGTGACAGCTAGTAGCTGGTTGACCGGTTCTACATTACATTTTTTTCCAATATGCCAATCCCTTTTCATAGTAATCTGGCATAACAAATTAAAACCTCTTTTCGGGCTATCAATTTGATTATTTCCATCACAACCTTTTATGCATCTCTGATACAAAACACCTAGGGAAAACTTAACCCTAAATGATATGTTAAAAAGCTAAGACTGAAATCCTCACATCAGGGAAAAAACTTTTATAAGAGATAAGACTCACTTGACACAAATCAACTACTATGGAGTCATTGCGAGCAAGGTGATTTCGCCAATACTCTTCTGCCACTTCTTCATCTGGACGGCCATCTGCATCCTTTACTTCATGATATGGCTTGCGTTTTACACGATTAAGGTCTTCATGCAGTCCATCCAACAAAAAAGCAAGAAGTTCCTGCAAGCCAGAAACTTCAATATTTTATAAAGTTATTTCATCTCATTTCATAACAACAGAAAATTCATCAATGAAAAGATATGCATAAGGAAATTACAATTGTGTTGATATATACTATTTTGCAGTATTTTAAAAAAGAAAGGAAAAAATAATGAAGGTATTAACTTGAGAGTCATGCTGGCTATAACCACTAAACTGAGGAGCAAAATTAGCCAGTTTCATCTTAAACGTTCTTGGTGCCACAGGTCTTGCTCCAGGAACCCACAGCTTTCTAAGTAAATCTCCAAAAGCTAGAGCAAGTTCTCCCTGAATAGAGAGAACCAAAGTAAATTAATAACAAAAAAAAACATGCTTAGAAATGATAAAATAAAATTAAAAAAAAAAGAACATATAAATAGCATACATTCATGCCCAAGGGATTTTCATAATTTATCTCTTTACGGTAATCTCCAAGGAAAAAATCAACAAGCTTCGGGGTGTGAGCCAAACACTGAATGGCACTATTCATAAAACAGGTATTTCCAAGATTTTGTAATCCTGTCAAGCCCAAAGATTGAACTGCTTTATAGCTACTGCCTTGAAAATAGTTGGTTGTTGTTACATAGGGGATCACATTGCCAGTGCTTCCATTCATGGTAACAGAGCAACTATGAGAAGAACATTCCATTTGAGACCGATCTGAAATCATCTCATTGCTCCCATTACCCCTCATTGAATCTGAAAGTCCATGAACTTGTAATTCCAGAAGAACCTGCATAGACATGGAGCAGCAAAAACACTATAAACAAACTGAATAACTACATTTCATGTTATATAGATCTTAAAAACGGATGTCTAAACACCAGCAATTGTCAAGCATCTAGTTCCTTGCTGGACCACCGTAAATTTGAAATTTATTCGACAAAATTATATAAAAAAGAAAACAAAAAGGGTTGGAAGCTACCTCTTTTCCAGGTTGACCAAGAGAATCATTTGGCAACCTAGCTTTGTCATTCATGAAGAACTGGGTTGTCTGCCCTGAAAAGTCCCAAATATGCACCTGCATCATCAATTATAGAATAATAAATAACCAAGGGGCCACAAACAACCTATTAACAAGATCAATTAATAGTTAGCTTGCTCACTGGGCTATATGCAGAATTGAAAATGTCACAAGCTTTCTTGTAGAAGTCAGCCACATTTTCCTGAAATCATGCCACCTATTATCAATTATGCATTATACAAAGCTACTTTAAATAAAATAGATTTCAAGCTCCTTTCTAGAAAATTCTAAACCCTAGCCAAACACCATCCAAAAAAAAAAGAGAACAAGCAATTTATTAATTCGACCTTCTGGCTTATCTTTGCTACCAGTGAACTGGTTTCCCATGAAACAAATATCCTAATTTGCAATGGGAACAAATCCAGCAAACAGTCCTCTGCATAGAAGAGGCTCCCAAAATCTTTCACTGCATTATTAAAATCATTATACCTACAAGCAGAGTAAGATGAATCAATTTTCCATTTCTGTAAATTATATGTGCATGTAAAAACCATCCAGATATAATTTCTAACTAGAAATGGAAACAAATCCAGCGGAAGATCTCTACCAGTAGAAGACTCATGATATCATTCATTGCTGGGCTGAAATCAGTATGCCAGCAGAGGAAACAACAACATATCAAAATTAAATTTCTATAATACACACATGGAATCATCCAGAAGAAAAGTGTATTATGTAAGTTACACAGACAACAATGAGAAAGAGAAGGGAAAAAGAAGCTGGGCATGAAATCACTATGGACAAGGAAACCTGATGGCTGATGCATTTAGTATCACACCAGTGTTAAAGAAGGGCATGCACACTAAGTGGGCTACTCCTACAAACAGGGCAACCTATTGTTCCATGACTTATTCACTGCAATCTGATTTCCCTGAAACCATTTCTGTTAACATCAAAAGTTAATAAAGCACAGGACGTATTGGAGGAATATTTATTAGCACCACCAACCAATCCTTACACAGTTTTCCATCAGTTCAAAAGGATCAGTTTGGCTCCTAGCCTTACCTTGTGTTGAACATGCCTAATGTTTTATACAAAGATCTCTAGTAAAAACTAAATGGTGCAGCCGTGCAGGCACAGCCTGGGGACACATGTTTGGCTCTTATGGATGGAGGACTGCATCCTAGAGCTGCAATTTCAATAGGAGCATTGCAGCATGCCAATTGGAAGACAAGATGGTGCATTTTGACCTGGCAAGGTCAAGGCTAGGATTTATCTCTTCCTTGATCATGCATGGAGCAGAATGGTGCTAAAGAAGGGCAACGCATGCTAACCAAGCTGCTACTCCTAACAAACAGGGCATGATTTTCTACCATCTACAATAGCCTTTATGTATACAGGAAATAACATGAATACATGATTTTCTCCAAACTTCAATTCAACAATTGAATGCCCTTTCATGCATAACCTTGTAGGTTAGAACTTACAACCCCTTAACATGGAATTGGAAACAAGAAATCATCTCATAACTATTATACAGAAATCATATGATTGCACTATGCTGATACATTCCATTCAAAAAACGATGCCTTCAAGGAGGCACCCTATCCACACCTGGCACATCATTGAAATGCAGCCCAGGTGCATGCCCACAAAGTGGTGGTGCCTCACAACGCAATGGACTTCCTTATTACTGCACACATGAACAATTATTTGGACTACTCCATTAGCTCTCACGCACCAGGTCAATTGCTCCCCGAAAAAATAATAAGCAAATAATCACGATTCACAAATAAAGAGAGCATACGAGTAAAACATAAAAAGATGACCCATAATTATAACTCAACACGCCCTAAACTCCTAAAAGGGCCTCAAAATGTCGCTTAGTTTCAATCAAACAGTGCTTACAAGCTATAACTAGAACCTCTTGAAAAGGAAAAGAGAGAGGAGAGAAGAGGCAAGTCCTCGCTCACCGTTTAAGAGTGCGCAACCAGATTCCTTCAGGAACCAAGGCATACTGACGGCCTGAAAACCCTACCTCGAAATTTTTAACCTTCTCGCGGTTCTCTTCTTTCCTTAGATGGAGCAAAATTTCGGAGTCAGAATCAGAATCAGACGACACCGTATACAGAACACCTTCTCCACGATCACCCTCACCGTCTGCTTCTATCCACCACCTTCACTCCAACAAAAATACAAAAAACGAAAAATCAATTTCGCAAAAACAAAACACTAAAATCAATTCGAATGCAAGTAACAAATCCTGGATTCCATTTGCTTGGGGCACAAGAATGAATAAACCTAACTAGGCCGTGTCTTCACGACACAGCAGCGAGAAAACCGCGCCAATAAGAATCCGAAAAAGCGGAAACAATAAAACGAGGGAGATTGCTTTGCCTTGAATGAGAGGTGAGGAAATGATTGAGTGCGGTAAGGTGTACCTGTAGGGAAGCAAGTAAACCCTCTCGAGGCCGAAATCGGGGTCATCCTCTTGGAGGAAGCGACGGTGGGGGCGGAGGGAGTAGTTGGAATCGAAGTCGTCGGAGAGGTAGCCGGAGTTATCGGCGAAGAGGTTATCCATAGAGAGGAAGGGTAGGGTTTGAGAGAGTAGGAAGCGAGCAAGGGACTTGCAGAGATGGAGAGTGGAGAGAGAAAGAAGAGCGAGAAAGCGGGTCGGTTTGAGGAATAAGGAAGACAAACGGAGCTTCTCGGATAAACGGGTCATAGCATAGCCCCCCGCTTTAACTTCCTTCTTTGGTCAAAGAGATCATCACGTTTTAAAACGCACAACTCAAAAATTTTGCCCGTTTTAATAATTTAAAATAAACAAACTGAACAATAATCTATAAAGATTTTACTTTATTTAAGATATAATATAATTATATTTTGAAAAACAAAAATAGTTTTTCAAAATTCAAAATGAGGTCTGAAAACAGTCTTCTTTTCCACGAGATTCATTTTATTTTAATTTTAATTTTAATTTTAATTTTAAACAAATGATAAATTATAGTTATTATTAATTAAAACATAAATAATCAAGATTGTGATTATTATATAGTATGTCTTTATATAGAGTGCTATATAGTATATCTTTATTAGAAATCATAATATTAATTGCATTTATAGTATTAAATGTTGTACCATCTAATAAAATATTTTTCTAATTTTGGTTATTTAAGATGTGACCTTAAAACACCTGTTAGTATTTTCAATTATAAAATTACTATTTAAATTTATGTTATTAATTTATTTATGAATATGTAAAAATTACGGTTACAAATCTTTGACATTTGATTATATATTAATTCTTAGGATATCAATTGCAATTATTATATATAATAAATAGAAAAGTATATATATATATATATATTTCGATAAACTTTTAGAAAAAAAAATAATTAAAATTGTCACATGTTTTAAAATTAGTGTACTTCTCAAATAATATATTTTAAAATTTTAAAAATAATAATGAAAAATTCAAATATTGAATATGATATAAAACTTTTAAATTTATTAATTGAGCATTCTATTATATTATAATTATAATAATTTAAAATCAAACGGAAACGTTACATACATTTTTTGGACTAGTATATTAACTCGCATAATACGCGGATAAATAGAAATAAGAATAAAGATTTATATTAAAAATAATTATTGAAATATAAAAAAGAGGAAAAAATATGTTTTTCATCTCTATAGTTTCGATCAACTTTGGTTTTCGTGTATGTACTTTAAATCCTTTGTTTTTTGTCCCTAAACTTTCTAAACCCCACAACTATAGTCCCTGACCGTTAGTAAGATCTGCTAATCTAATGAGCTAGGTAACAAGAGTTACATGTTAGCTTCAATAGTAGGCCCCAAATAGCTAACTCATCTAATCAATTTTTTTTATTAATTTTGTAATTATTAAAATAGTCATAATTATGGAATTAGGTTTTTTATCAAGTAAAATTGCTCAGGTGAAAACCCTAAATTAGCAATTATGATTATTTTAATAATTAAAAATTAATAAAAAAAGTTAATTAGATGATTAGTCAGTTTCTTGGGACTCACAATTGAGACTGACATGTAACTTTTGTTAGCCAGTTCATCAGGTTAACAGATCTTACCGACGGGCAGGGACCACGGTATGGGGGTTTAGAAAGTTTATGGACAAAAAACACATGATTTAAAGTACAGGGACGAAGACTAAAGTTGACCAAAACTATAGAGACGAAAGACATATTTTTCCCTAAAAGAGATAAGATTTTGAATATTAATAAATTTCAAAATTTATGATTAAATTTTTTAGCATTTTAAAACTCAAATAGGAAGCGAGAGAAAATTATTATTTAGGATTGAGAGGGAGAAACTCATTCTCTATTAAGTGGATTCACCATCTAACGAGAGAAAGTGAAGGAATGTTGAAAATTATTGAGAGAGAGTAGAGTAGAGTGAGTGAGTGTCTCACTTTTCAAGGTGTAGTCTCAAAATTAAAAATATTAAGAGTTAATATTTCATGTCAAAATTGAGGAATCAAATTTAATATATAATATAATTGATGCACTATGATGAAATTTACTTAAAGTTTTTAATAGGTTATTTTTTAAATTCAATATATATATATACATTAGTTTTTTTTGTTATTTTGTCTTTTTTTTTTCAAATTGTCCAACTATTTTTTAATTGTTTCCTTTTTTATTATTTAAAGATTTAAAGACACAAGAGAAAATAAATTCACATTTTAAAGTTATTTAAATTAATTAAATTTTTGAAAGTATTAGTATTAGCATGCGGTTGAAATATTTCTTAAGGGTAAAACTTTAAATTAATAAATTGAATATTGAATTTTTGGGTTGGTGCATTGTAGATTTTAAGGTTTAGGCCCGGTAAGGAACAAATTTTCAGTACTCCAGGAACATTCACTCCTCAGTACTCCCTCTTTATTTTTTGATAATTTTTTTAAAATTTTTTTAAATTAAAATTGTGAATTCATAACTAATTATGCCATCTGTTTGATTTTAAATGAAATGAGCATATATTTAGTGATAAAGCGTGGAGGCATGGGGTCGAGATCCTCTCCCGTAAAAAAAAACAGGACGAGATCTCGACCGTTTATTTAAGAAAAAATAAAAAACTACTAAAAAAAATCACAACCATTGAATTGTAAATCAGGACACTCTCCGATTTTTTTAAACCGGACAGGATACCGGTCGGAGCGCTGCGCATGAAAGTTTCGGTATCTGGATGGTTCCAGCGATGCACCCACTTTTGCACTTGTTTTAGCAAAATATGTCAAGAGGTCTCATCACCCTTCGGCCTTTGGTTGGATCCATTTCAGATGTGGGCCACATTTTTTTATTGATTTCTTTTTCCGATTGGGCTAACTCCATCGGTTGGGATCAATCATCAATTATTATATCCAAATATGAGTAACAACCACATGCTCGAAAAACTAATATAAACTTGACCAAAAAAAGACAAAATAAAAAAAAAACTAATATAAACATCAGGGATTATTTAAAATATAAATAAGTGAAAATTATCAAATAAAATGATAAAACTTATCCTTAAAATATAAATAATATTAATATTTTATTTAATGATTAAAAATACTCATAATTCAATAACTTTAGGTGACTAAAATTCATCAAAAAATTAAAATTAAAGCACTTCACTTGCGTATTAAAACTACATTAATCACGTGATTAAGGTTAAGGGTGGCCATGAACCCAAAACATAGCTCGTGCATGAACAACCGACAATAAATTCAATAGAGCGAATGGGTACAAGTGAGTAATCAAATATAATGAGTGAGGATTTTAGTCAACATCAAGTGCAAACGGTCATGTATAGGTCATGAAATTCTTCATTGCTGAAATTGATACCGATCAAATAATTAGGAGGTCATTTTTAAAAAATGTGAAACACAATGTCTTTTTTAGGCTAATGGGCTTGGCCTATATATGATAAATGTAAATGTTTCATAATCATTTGTAAATCCTAGTCGCCTATGCTTCTAGTCTCTCTCATTTCTCCTCAATTATTTTTTCTTCGAAAACCATATCCCCCTCTTTCTCAATCGCCGCTCATTTTTCTTCAGGTTTCCTTTTAGATTTTCCTTATCCTCTCTAATCCTTTTCTGTTTTTCCTTTTATACTCCTGGATTTGGGAAAGGGGTGAGGCTATTAGACTCAGGGTCAAAGCTAGTGAAGTTGTGGATGCAAAAGGTCATGTTAATAGAGGATGACACCAACAACCACCTGTTCAATAAGACTTTAATCATGGATATGACATGCTTGTGTCTCATTTGATATGGTGGTTGAAACATTGTTGTGACAACGCCTCTTCCTTCTCCTCCTCCATACTTTTCCAACTTTCCCCAATTCCAAATAAAATCAATGGTGACTCCCATTTTTACCCCACACACACACATATATATATAAATTTTCTGAGTTATAACAAATAACTTAGAGAATTAAGCCAATTAAATTTATTATTCCGTTTTATTTGTTTTTATTCCTTTCAATTTGTTTTACCTTAGGGTAAAAGATTTTTTGGTCAAGTTTCATGAGATATGACAAGCATAAAATGAGAGAAGATTCTAGAAGCTAGTGTGAAAGGTTGCGATTCGTTGCAGTGTGGAATTTTTTAGGGGATTTAGGACTTCATACAAGGTACGCATTGCCATTTGGATCTAGGGAATTGATTTTTACACATACATTTTTTAATCCTACACATCTCATTTTGCTTTTATTTCTTAAAAATACCCATTTTTCTGTAAAAAAAAATGGGGATGTGTAGGACTATAAAAATGGTATATAGAATTGATCTTCGGGAATTATCTTGTTGCGTCTTCGGTCTTAAAAAATTAGGTGTCAATACTTGACAGAGTTGCCAAGTACAGTGAAGCAAATCCTAAAGTATACACAATCATTATGTTTATATTCCTTCTTGCTTTAATTAGTGAGTTGAAGCACGACATATGCTTATTACCGACGACTTTGCATTTCATATGAAGAGAGAAAAGATTTTCTTCCTATGTACTTAACTCGTGGAGCTTCATAATCACCCTGAATGTTGTCTCTTTTTTATGCACCATAGTTTTGTTTGATGTTGTTAATAACAGAAACCGTGGGACATATTAGAAATGACTTTTGGAGAATGCTAGGTTATTGTGTGCAGAAATTGGGGGACATACAACCATGTGCGTAGCAAGACAGAAAGTGGGGATATAAAAAGGGTGAGGGTGGTGTAAGGATGGGGAGGGAGATAAAATGTTTAAGTTAAAAAGGGTCTTTTAGGGAATAATAATTGATGAGAGGAGGATTGAGATGCATAAAATTAAAAAAGAGAAAAATATGTTATTAGTCCCTGAATTTTTTGTCAACTTGGGTTTTAGTCCCTGAACTTTTGGTCAACTTGGGTTTTAGTGCATGAACTTTAATTCCTTAGTTTTATATCCCTAAACTTTCAAAAACCTGTAACAGTAGTCCTTGTCGTTACTTTGGTCCGTTAAACCTGTGACGTGTCAATTACCTAGCATGACACGTGTTAATTGCCTAGCATGTCACGTCACAGGTTTAACGGACCAAAGTAACGACAGAGACTACTGTTACGATTTTTTGAAAGTTGAGGGATATAAAACCAAGGAATTAAAGTCCAGGGACTAAAATCCAAGTTGACCAAAAGTTCACCGACTAATAACATATTTTTCCCATTAAAAAATGTACGTGTAAAAACTAACTTCCTTGATTTCTGTTAGGCAACCTTAGTTGTCTGCCCAAAAGCGGTTTAGTGGGACCATGACGGAAAATTCATATTTGCGCCCACTGTGCAAGTCTAGAATCATATTTAACTACAACTATTACTATCATTAAGAACGTTGAATTCATATTGAAATTGAAATATTGTTATTTTTGTTTTTTGTTTTTATTTTTAAATATAAAAATATCATCTTCTTCTCAAGTTTTTTTTTCCTAATTTTAAAGATATGTTGTTTTTGTTCAAGTAAAGATGTGTTTAGAAAATAATAAAGTTAACATTTCATCTTACCTTTTTTTCCCAGCATTTCCTCTTACTGTTCCACAAATCTATTGCCAACTATTTTTTTTGGGGGTCTAAATCCACTTACCAGAATGAAAAACCAATGAAAAAAAAAAAAAACGGATTTCGGTACTCAACCATTGCTGCGGGTGAACAAGCCCATTGCCACTCTGTTTTCTTTTGGGCTACGGTCCATTACCTTGGTTAACTGTGATCGTTTTTGGACCAAAAATAAAAACTATGATTGTTTAAAAGTTTCGACCTTCGACCAAAAAAAAGTTTCAACCACAATCAAAACTGTCTTTAAAAAAAAACTAAACCTGTACAGGAGGGAGTTAATTTGCTTTTCTTGTTTTATCAATAAGTTTAATTAGTAATTTAGTATACATTGTCATCTAATGTGGTATGAATGACATGTAATTCTCTTAAACACGTCAATTAACAGGAAGGAGTTAACGTCAGGTATGAAACTGGGGATATTTATAAAAATAAGGAACCGAAACCATTAATTTTAGAGTTTAGAAACTAAAACTAAATTCTCAAAATTTTATAGAGATTAAAAACATATTTAACCCTAAAATATACTAAGAATGAGTGTGAAATTGTTAATATAATTAATTTTTAGATAAATATGTAATTTTGTCTTTTTTTTTTTTTTTACAATTTGTGTACGATGTTACCTCCATCTTTTTTTGCGTATTGTTTTAGAAAAATATTTCTATTTATTTATTATTTTAAAAATTGAAGATAGCATTATTATTAATTATCAATCATACTCTTGTTTTATTTAATTAAGTGAGAAGAGAGAATTATTGAGAGATAATATTTTAAAAAAATAAAAGATATGTTAAAATGTTAAACAATAAAATTATTAAATGTATTTTGTAATATATAATAACCATAAATTAAATGGCATTTTTAAAAACAACATTTTAAGTAGTAACTACAATCAAATTTTTAATAACTATACAGAACTTTTCTTTATTTGAAAAGTATGTCTTAACATGATCACGGTGACGGCCATTGAGCAGAGAGAAGTTGAAGACAAAAAAGAAAAAAAAGAAAAGTGCACACTAAAAAAGGATTAAAAAACGATAGTCTTAATAGACCAACTAATTTTGTAGTGTGCAAAAGCAGTACTGACTGAGGGCTGAAGCTTGGTGCGTGCGGGCGGATATCCAATCCAAGTTGTCAAAGATGAAGAAAGAAAAAATTCAAATGTATCGTTTTCAACCAAACAAAAATAAATGGGTAAATAAAAAAAAAGAAAAGAAAGCTTCTCTTCATAGAATAACAGCACTTATTTCAATAATAAAAAAAATCTTACTAAAGAAGGGGTGTAATTGGATGGGGTCGGGTCTGGGGTGACATTAAGTCCGAACCGATAGAATAATGACGGGTTCGGTTGGTTCGTATTTTGTATTTTTTTTTTAGTAACCCGATTCAGACCTACCCGAATATGTTCAGGTTAGGTCATCGGGTCATGGACATTTTTCTTTTTTTTAAGAAAATGTAGAAGATGACATGAAATTAAAATATAAAATGAGAAAAAGAAAAGAAATAGGGAAACATAAAATGAGAGGAGCAGATGAAATGAGGTTTGGGGAACCACCGCTGCTTGTGCTGCCGTTGCGCCTATTTTTGTTCTCTATGGGAAGGAAAATGAAATAAAATTAAATATTCTTTTCTTGGTTTGGTTTGGTTCGGGTCAATCGGGTTCAAGATAGGCAAACCCGAGACCCGAACCGAATCAAATCGGGTTCGAAAAAAAATGTCTAAACCGATCCGAAACCCGAACCGAACCATTAAATATCCTTCGTGTTGGGTTGGGTCAATTGGGTTCACGGGTTGGACCAGACCCGCTTACACCCCTATACTAAACATTGATTAAATGATTTTAATTATTGATTTCAATGTTTGTTTAACTAAAATATTTTATCAAACACACCGTTAAAGTTTAATAAAAGTACTACTTTATTTGAAATTAACTTAAATTAACTTAGTTCACTTTCCAATCTCATTTTATCATGATAAAAAAATTTCCCGGTTTTCCCCCTTTTTAGTTTTGCCATACCGTTTCTTCACTATTATGGGTGGAATCTAGTTATTTAATGAGTAATTCTTGATAAAATTATCCTATTTAATATTTTTTTTATGAATGTTGATTTTCATCCATCAAACTGTTGAATTGAAAGTTCTCATTAAGTAGATCAAACCTAAAGTTTTATAAAATATAAATATAATTTGATATTTGATCAAACGACTTCAATTTAACATATAATATATTTTTAAAAATATAAGTAAATATTAACTATAAAATTACATATCTATAAATGTCCAATAGCTTGAAAAAAGAGCTTTTGTTTTTAAAAAAATATTAACTACCTATAAAGTTACCTTGCAAAACGTACTAATTAAATTATTTTAACTTTCATTTAACTAAAATATTTTAATAAACACACTCCTGAAATAAAGTTTAGTAGAAGTACTACTTTATTTGAAATTAACTTAATGTTTAGTTCACTTTCCAATTTCATTTTATTATGATCAATTTTTTTTCCAGTTTTGCCCCTTTAATTTTTAGTTTTTCCTTACCATTTCTTCACCATTATATTGTCGTTGTTTATTTATCATTTCCATGTTTAGAGGTAATGTATACTCATAGATGAGTTCTTTTTTTTTTTGGTGGTGCACATACACAACACAAGTTACACAACTGATTGTTGAGATCATAAGAGCCTTTGGCATGAGGCGATAACAGGACAGCTTGTTATGAGGTGAAGTTAGCAACACTACGGGCAAACACTGCAACAGAGCCAACACTTCTCTAAGTAAGTTAATTGACGCAATGTAGTGTCAGCCAATTAATACATTAAAAGAACGGTGGACTCGGTTTGATATAAACTTTAGCCTCACTACATTAAAGAGTCACTCTGATCTGATGCATAAATTTTAATGGAGCTTTAAATATTAGATTCCACGCTGATGCAAAGCTGACGTTTAACTTATTCAAAACATTGCCTTTTTATGGTTTGAACTTTGAACTGGGTTTTTAGCAAATATAGGGCCCGATTGATTTACAGTTGAGTTAAATTGATTCTAGAAATCAATGGTTAAAAATGAGTGTACACACTTTACAAAGCACGGTGGACGGAAGTTATTTAAAATTAATTCTGCAAAATTGATTTTGGATGGTTGAGAATCTAAACCAACCTGGCACATAGACCATAGATTTTTGTATCCAACCTAACCCAACTACAAAAGTTAGTTTTTTTTTTTTGTCAAACCCACAAAAGCTAGTTATAAGGTGGGGGATTACCCAAACTCATATATTATAATTTGGTCTTATTTTTAATTAATATGAGACTTTTCTACATATCTCATCACGTCTAGAATTGATTGGACATATGTAACGTGGATATTTACGGATGTGGCCGAATAACGGATTGATCTAGACTAAACTCTAATACTGTGTTATATAGATTTTGAATCGGGCCTAACTTAACCTAAAAAACTAGCTTATGAGGTGAGGATTGCCCAAAACTATAATGTGTTCTTATTTCTAGTTAATTTATTGTATTAAATTAAAATACAAGTAAATAGGTTAATTGATGAGTACTCAAAAGCACTAATTATGACCTTAAGTAAGATTTCTTCCAATAGCTTTTTAGGGTTTTATTTGTTTTTTTATAAAAAGTAAAACATAATTAAAAATATCAATTTAAGCAAAATCAACTCAAAATTGATGACATTAAATCTAATTTTAAGATAAATTTATTAAACAATAAAAAATAACAAAAAAAAAATGATAACTTAAAACCGATATATCCAATTTAATCCACATGCATGCCTTTGATAGATTTTAGGTTGTAGGTTTATATTGTGTTTTACTGTAAAAGTTAACTAAAAATTATAAAACTATATTAAAGTTAGTTGAAAACTAAAAAAATAGATTAGAGTTAAAAAGATGACTAAAAGCTAGATGAAAGCTAATAAGCTAGTTTATTTCATTGAAATTATTTGATAAAATTAATTGAAAATAATAAAATAACGGATAAGGATGTCATTTAAATAATAGATAATGGTGAGTGAGGGTTACTAAGAGATGAAAATGTAAAAAAAAATCAACTAATAGTTGAAAAAGAATATATTTTTTTAAATTACCTTAAGTTGCTTTAAAAAAAGATAATAACTATCCAAAAAAATTTACATTACTAGCTAAAAATGGTAAAATAACATATAAGGAAATCATTAATTATTAAGTAATGATAGGTGAAGGTTATTGAGAGATAAATTTGTAACAAATTTTCAGCTTGTAGCTGAAAAAAATGAATTTTTTTTAAAAAAGTCACCTCAAGTAATTTATTAAAAAAACTAGTAACTACCTAAAAAATGAGTTTAATATATATACTGTCAGTATAAAGAAGTTTTACAAAGACATCCAATAATATGATGCTACATCATTTATTGAATTTAATAACACGTGATGTGTCATATTCATTAAATGATGTAACAACACACTATTAGATGTCTGTGAAAATTTTCTTTACGCTGACGATATATATCAATTAAAACCTAAAAAATTACTATAACAAGCATTAATAAAATGTTTCAACTATTAATTTTAACTTTTATTAGCTAAGATAGCTTAAGAAAGACACTCATAGACAAGCTAGCAAATTAAATAGCACTCACATATTCATTGATTTCTTGGTTTCTCAATAATCAACGCACTAGCAGTTTTATTCGTGTAAACAATATTTTCCCATCTTTAGTAGACGGATTCCAACAATCGAGACGTGTGAATCCTAAAAGTTTAAATCAATGAAAATTCAATTGAGATGATTATTACGTTTGATTTTTAATAACCTTTTAAGTTAATTAATTTGGATTACACTATTTTGGTCCATATTGTGTTGCTTCTGTTTGCATTATTAAAATTAAAAAATAAACAATATGAAGTATTGTAATTGTTACATCTTTAAATGAGTTATCAAACATTTGAATATATTAAGTTTAATGCGAAATATTTATATATATCACTTCATCAATTACAATTTCATAATTAAAATATAAAACACTAACGTCCACATATATAGGTAATGTGATATATACAATATATTAATGGAATATAGAGGAGGAGTACTGTTTTGAGTTTGACCATATAATTTATAGAAACTTATCTTTTAAGAAACACTTGTATTAAAATGATTCTGTAATTTTATATGTATATATCATCTAAGATTCGAATTTAAGATGCTTATATTAGGCAATGCATTTGTTTAATACGAAATCAAAAGCTAGTAAAGTAATAATAATAATAATATATACAAGAACGAAAGCTACACCATATTAAATTAATAAATGTATGTAACATATTTGTTAGGGGCCTACCACTTTTCTGACCAATGAATCTAGTACTATAGATCCATTCGCTTTGCCAGGCGTAAACACAGCAAATTAACAACATAATCCAAGTTATTCCCATTTCTTTTTTATTATTTTATGAATATTAAAAGTGGGTCAAATGAAAGGGGTTTTGCACGCATTGACATTGAGCTAGGGGATAATAACTCCACCAGGCCATGACCCTTCATAGTCATGGCAGGCCAGCTGAGCTGATCCGTGTCTGGATCCTCTGCAGCAGATTAGATGCAGAATAATTAGAAAATAACTATCAATTTTAACTACGGAATATTTCCGTAGCTGTTTCTTAGCTATTTGGTAATTAATCCTGTTGCAGGCTCCAACAACGTTGCAGAGGATCCGGATCCGATCCTATAACTACTCCTTTCTATGCGAGAATTAGGATATAGCTGTACTTGTACCCTAGACCAAACAAAAAAAAATGTACTTGTCTTACACCAAAAAAATATTTTCTTTTAGATATTTGATAAATATCTTAAGCGACAAAGCTCTCCTTTCAAGGGTTTAATATTCATGGCTCGAACTAGGGACCGCAGGTTAAGTTGAAACAACCCTTTGCCAGTTGATCCACGTACTCGATGATAAAAAAAGAAAATATTTTGTTAATATATTAAGGGTCTAATTAATTAATGCATAAGGTTATTAGTTTGGAAATTAATAAATATTTTTTATTAAAAACATGATATTAATTATATTTTTATAAAAAAATTAATTTCATCTACACTTTTAATAACCAATGAGGGTTGATTCAAGTGGTACATACTTGATTTCACTTAAGTAAGGTCTCAAGTTCAAGTCTTGTGGATGGAAAAAAACTCCCCTAGGAGAGTTAGCCACACCAGGATGTGGATGTTCCCGGCTCGAGCAAAAAAAAATCTACACTTTAAAAATGCTGATTAGTATTTTTCATATATTATTGTAATTTTTATGGTTTTGAAAGTCGGACCGACCAGTTCATCTTGTCTAATCATGAATTAGCCTAGTGACTAGCCATTTAACCCAAAAAGGTAGTTCTTAAAATCAATAAAAATAGATCCAAAACCGGTGAAAAATGGAAAACGATATAAGAAAACCAGTTAACCGACTTTATAAAAAACCTAAAAAAAAACTTTTAAACTTATTTCAAAATTTTATTTATCTAACATATATTTAAATGTTAAAAATATATATTTAATTAATAAGAACTCGATCGATTTCTCTTGATCAGTTGAACAATGAACCATGAATTAACAGTACTTTTATTGAAATTGAACCAATCGTTGGCTGACCGGTTCAATCAGAAACCGAAATTGTCACCGGTATGGTCTAATTTTTCGATCAGAAATGCTATTAAACTGGTGTGACATCAACAAACCAGTCAGAACTCGGACGAGTTAACACGGTTTGACCAGGTCTTTATTCAACAGAAAATCTAAAATTGCTCTTGCAGAGAGTCGAACGCGAATCTTGTGCATACAAAACAACTCTGCAACCGCTTTGCCGATTGCTTCCTTTGATATGGTATGTGTTTGATTTGGTTTTGAAACTGACCAAACTCAAGTTTGAATTCTCAAAGCAATTAGTTTCAGCGTTGAAAATGTGAGTTTATCACATTTCAATGGTAAACCAAACATGCTCATAAATATGCACTTTTTTTTGTATATAAACTATGTATATTGGTTATGATTTTGTATATCAATCAATCCCTTTAATTTTTTTACGAGACCACTCCTTTAATTTTATGCAATAAATTATTTTAAAGTTTTTATATAGTGCAAAATATGTATTTTATTTTATAATATTTATATTATTTGATTATTTAAATATAATTATATAAATTTTGTAAAAATGATTAATTATGAGTTTGCAATATTGTTCAATAATGATGTTTTACCACGTCATTTTTTTTAAATTAATAATGTATGAAGTCTCATACGTATTATATGATGTGATAATTCATTATATGATTATAGTGTAAAAAATTTTTACATCGAGGATGTATAACTATTAAATCCTTTAATTATTAATAAATCATGAATGAGTAATTTTATCCTATAATATATTCATATAACATAAAATAACTTAGACAACGCACGTTTTTTCTTTATCACATCACTCGTCGCATCTCACATTTCTCTCATTTATCTCTATCTCCCTCTTTATTGTAAATGTTGTTGTACAAACAACATTTCTCTATTATTACTTCAATTATTATTATAATTTTAAAATTTTCATTTTTTTTTTCATTTTTGTCTTTAATTTTTTTTATAGATCTCAAATTTTCGAAATAAAATATAAAAGTTTTAATATATATCAATTCGAGTGGTTTGATCAGTGACTCACTGGTTCGACTAGCGACCCATCAATCCAGGCCGAGTCGATTACCTGTCAAAGTTCAATAACATTAGGCGCTTTACCATTTCAATTAGGATTTAATTTTTTTTTTGTGCTAGACCACAAGTATCTTCCACGGGAGGCAATCCTGTCGAGCCGAGTAGGACCTTTATGGGCGGTAAAGTTCTCCCTCCGAGTATTTAACACAGCTGCATACCCAGGGCTCAAACTCGAGACCACTGGTTAGAACAACCTGCTGATCCACGTGCTCGGTGGTTAATAGGATTTAATTGATATACATTGTTAGTGTAAAAAAGTTTTACACATACATCTAATGGTGTGCCGCCACATCATTTAATGAATGTGACACCTCATATGTTATTGAATTCAATAAATTATGTGTCAACACATCATTGGATGTCAGTGAAATTTTTTTTTAAACAATGTATATATGTTAAACTCTTTCAATTATCAAATTGGGTTTTAAAGCAATGATAATTTTTATCAACTACATTTTTTTATTTCGTTAACCAGTGATACACTTAGTTAGATCCATAAAATCAATGTGTCAACGTTATTAAACATTATTTATTATTGGATTAAATATATTTTTAGTCCCTGAAGTTTGACCCGAATTTAGTATTAGTCTTTAAACTTTAAAATCGTTAGTTTGAGTATCTCATGTTCTGAAATCACATAACTTTAGTTTCTCTCCTTAACATCGTTAACTTTGACGCTAACATGACAAACGAATTTATATGTCAATTTGTCTAGTCACTTTCAATGATCATGATGTGGCAATTGAATTACAACTCAGCCCATCCAGTCAGTTTTATGGCCTTCCCTATTCATCAAGTTAAATTTAATAAAACCCTAAATAAAATCTGACTAGATGAGTTGAGGTGTAATTCAATTGCCACAACATGATAACTGTAATTGACTGGACAAACTGACACAAAAATTTGTTTGTCACGTCAGCATGAAAGTTAACCGTGTTAAGAGGAGGGACTAAAGTTACATGATTTTAAAATATAAGAGACTAAAATTATGTTATTTCAAAACTTGGTAAACTCAAACCAATAATTTTAAAATTTAGTGACTAAAATCAAATTTAAATCAACTGAAAACATATTTAAACCTTTATTATTTGTCGCATAAACGGGTTCTCATGCAGCTTGCTTGAAGCAAAACGTTAACTGTGGGAGCCGTAAGGGAATAAGGCGCAAGAAGAGGAAGGAATCTACGTACGTTGTGGTTTATACAGTTGGCTGAAATCTATTTGTGAAATGGTGAAGATGGTTTCAAAAACAAAATGTTTTGTTTAATTTTATCCTTGAGTTATTTAAAAAATTCAAAACTTAATGCGTGAATTTTTATTAATTAAACATATTTATAAATTCAGAGTAAACATTTTTAATAATAATACCTTGGTTTTTTTTTTTTTTTTACTTGAATGATTTAACTCTGTATCAATGAAGATCTTAAATTGAGTTCAAATTTTGAATCGATTTGTATGAAAAAGAAAAGAAAAACAAAAAAGAAAATACTCCATCCTAATTCTGCAAAAGAAAAGAATTTCTCTGGAATGGATTTTGGCTATCGGAATTGGGAGGTTGCACTTAATATTCAAAACGTAAGGTGTTGTCAATAATATATCTGTCACTCATGTGTGGTTGTCATTCTCGTTTGGTGTGCTTTTCTTTGGGTCCACTTCTACCTTCCCAGTTTTTTCTTTGGTTTGTGCCGCATCTCCACGTGTTGCTTTCAATGCTGCTTCCTCTCTAGTCTCTACTATCTCTTTTTATTTTTTCCATTATTTTAAAAATCTCACGGTCCAACCAAGGATTGGTTTGGTATTCTCAACCGTAAAGAAACGAGGAGGGTCAGTAATACACTATCTAACACACTTTTTCTAATACATTTTATGTGATTGGTTAAAATTCACATGGGTCTCATCAAATTATGTGGGTTCCATTATCAATATGGTGAGACTCATGTGAATTTTTACCAATCAAAAAAAATGTGTTAGAAAAAGTGTGTTAGAGAATGTGTTGCTAGCACTTTTCAAAAAATATAGTAGTTTTAAAATATGTGAGAATTATTGAATTTATCCCCACAAAACACACTTTTAAAAGGGCAGGGACGGATCCAGAAATCGATCAAAATGGGGGCCGAAATCGTTGATGAACTACTAACTTAAAAATTTTCATTAACTTTTTTATATAATATATATCACATATAGTATAAATATATTTATCAAGTTAAATAAAAATAATTAGTTTATATATTTATAAAGATGTTAATATAAGACATATGATGAGAAGAGCTTTATAAAAAACATAACTACATTTTTAATTCAATTTATTATGATTTATCTTATTATAAGAAGAGTAATTTAAAATAAAATAAAGGGTAATTAAATTAAATATTCCTTAAGTACTATTAAGAATGGTTGGAGGGGGCCAAGGTCCCTGCCTGCCCCTCTAAATCTGTCTCTGTAAAAGGGTTAAAGAATTTTAATTGTGAACAAACTCAAACATGATTATCCTTGATAAAAGGATATACATGTGATTAACACCATTTTTATTTTTAAATTGGTGGGAAATCAATTCAAAACTAGTAAATAATCGGTGTCAAAAACCGGGTTGAACCGATTCAATTTCAATTAAATGTTTCTTAATCTTTTCTTATTAATTTTTTTTATTTAATCTAAAATTGTTTTAAGTTAAATAAATATTTATATTTAAGAATTTACATAGATATCTAAAGCCGGTAAAATGAGCTAGCTCGACCGGGCCTGCCCGCCCGAACCCGCATTTTTACAGGTTTGAGCATTAAAATTTGAAGCCCAATTTTTTGTCGGGTTTTTAAGCCCGAAATAAATAAAGCCCGCAACAATCCGGGTTTGAGCCGGGTAGCCCGACGGGTTTTCAAGCTACCCACATATATATAAAAAATAAAAAATGTTGCATGGTATATATATATTTTTTCAACAGAGTATAAGTTTTTATATCAATCAATTAGTAAACACATATTTTTGTGCACAGTCACGAAGTCATGTTCACTTCACGTTTTTCCCACGTTTTGATCCAGCCAAAGGAACTTATTTTCAATGCATAGTATAAAACTTATTTTTAAAGTATAAATTATAATATATAAGTACCATCTAAGAAACTTTCAATTGAAAATATTGATTTTTTTCATAATCATAAAAAAATACTAACAACGTTCGTAAAATATAAATAAATGAAGTACTTATATAAATTATATTTTATAATATATCAAATGTAATTTTCACCTCTTTTTTATTTCGAATACTCATCGTTGATTTTTTTTGTGATATAAACCGTCTGTTTTTCTATTAGTGAAGGATAACTTTAGAAAAGTAAGAATGAAATGTTGAAAAAAAATCTTTTAATGTGTTCTAGAATGAATTTGGAACTTATGAATGTGTTTTAAATTTATTTAAATGTGTTAAATGTATCTTAGTTTAATAGGATTGATGGATGAATGCGTTTGAGAATTTAAAATGTATTTTAAATTTATTTGAATGAGTTTTATTGGGGGATATGAACTCTTTTTTTAATGTTTTTTTATAACTATTTTATAATTTTTTTTTAGTTTTGTAAAAATATATTTCTTGATAACTTTTAATGAGCTTCATTTTTTAATAAACTAGACTTTAACCGGGCCGACCCACATAAGCTTGCTACCTGCTTTCGGGTCGGGCTGATCCGAGCCGAGTAGCCCATTTTGACAGTTCTAAGATATTTATTGTTTTATCAATTATTGTTAATTTTTTATCTTATAAAATATATAATAAGATTATTTATATCAACTTATAACCTTATATATCTTAATTTCTTATGGATTTATATTATTTTATTATTTGAAATATTATGTATTATTAAAAATGTATATTTAATTAATTATTATTAGTTTGATCATGATTAATTCAATGAATCATGAACTAGTATTTTCACTAGCTCAATTATGAGTCTGATTTTTTAAATATTGGTCTTTTTCCTTTCTTTTCAGATTCAATAAGTTTTTTAGTGTTTAGTTAATTTATAGTTAAATAGAATTAACATTAAAATTAATTATTAAAAATAGTTATGATGCACATTCAATAAAAATGTTTTTATTTCAATTATTTAAAAATCAATTATTCATTAGGCTAATGTGAGACCAAACAAGTTCTAGCCGGTTTAGTTTACCTATTGAGAATTGAATTTAGAATCAATTAAAAATGAATTGTATATGAGTTACAATTCAAGTTGAAAGAAATTGTTTTAAAATCAATTCCCTATAACGTGAATGCGTTGTTTGGTTTACAATTTAGTAGAATTGATTCTAGAAATCAATGTTTGAGAAAAGTAATGCATGTTTTACGAAGCACGTTGGACGGAATTGATTTAAAATCAACTATGTGAAATCATGTTTTTGCATTGTAGCAACGGTAATGAGAGAGGTTCATTAATAGAGATTCATTAATTTCCTTTTTTATTCTTTATTTTTAGCTTAATTATAAAATATTTTCAGTTATAATTATAAAAACATTAGTTTTTTTGTTTTTTTTTTCTGCTTGAAGATTTATATAAAAACATATATAGAAATTTTTATAATGATCATTAATAATAAAAAAGTATTAGTGAAATTTGTAAATATAGACAAATACTATATTGAAAATTAGTGATTTAATCCCTACAAAATATGTTTTTTAAAAGCTAGTCCTATGTAAAATTTAATCCTTTTTAGTCCATAAATAGAATTAAAAAATAATGTATTTCTATTTCTCAACAAGCACTAAAAGGACTAAAAGCACAAACAATTTTTAAAAAATAGAGGAAATAAAAATAAACAAATTTAAATAGAAATTAATTTAAGAAATATCATATTGTTAAGGATTAGAAATCTATTCAAGTAAAATTTAATTTTTTTTATATGATCAATCATTTTCACAGTAATCTTCTTTTTTCTCACTTTCATTATATATACTACTCCAGACTTGAATATAAGTAAAAAAAAATTCACATGTGGTGGACTAAAATATAAGCAAATCATAATTAATTTCACCATATTTAATAACATCATCCCAAAATATTCTCTATTTAATTCAAATTTTATTTTCTAATGTCTTTATTTAATGGACCTTGTGATAGTAGCAAAAATAGTATTTCTACCCGAAATAGGTTTTCAATAAATTGAAGTATTTCATAAAAGGGAATTTAGGGAGTGCAATTCCATTTTTAGATGACAACAATAAAATTAAATGAAGTTAACTAAATTTTTTAATTAGTGTGAATTTAGGAGGGAGTATATTTATAGGGACATGATCAATTGACACAGAGTGTCAAACTTGCAGAGTTACACCACTTATAACATCTTTTTGTAAATTGATAATTTTACCAATATAACGGTTGAATCATGCATATTTTATTATACTATATTCATGATCATATATATGAAATTTCAGATAATTTTAAAATTCGTAGGTATGTTATCTAATGGTAGACTTTTAGGTATATTTTAAAAACATATTATATATTAAAAAAAATCAGCCTGATGAAGTTTCAATTAGTTTTTTTTTTTATGAAAATTTATAAACTTTTTCTACTGTACAATCACTTTCAATTCAACAGTTTAATTGGTCAAATTCTCATTTTACGAAAAGATATTAAATTGTGTAACTCTACAAATATGATACTGGTGTCAATTGATCTCGTCTCACAGGTATGAAGATAATTGGTATGAAGGTATAATTGTGAAAAGAGTAATAAATATTCTCTTAAGTTTCTAAAATAGACAAATAAAAAAAGTAAAGTGGATAAATAAAAAAACAAATGGATTTTTTCAATGGATACAGACATATACATACATTCACACACACATATATATAAATAATAGAAATGCCAAGATTCATCCTCTAAATGACACTATTTCTTA
The DNA here is from genome assembly GCA_026901365.1 of Sesbania bispinosa. NCBI lineage: Eukaryota > Viridiplantae > Streptophyta > Magnoliopsida > Fabales > Fabaceae > Sesbania > Sesbania bispinosa. The sequence continues at coordinate 841,258 of QLOH01000438.1, forward strand.
TATTTACAACTAACAAAGAATTTATATTTATAATTACGTTTTATCATGCTTGTAGGTTTAGTAAACATGCAATAAATAAATCTGAGATCTAATTGATAGTAAAACTAAAATTCAAATAGAATAAAAATACTGTATTTAATAAATTTTTGGAATATTTTAAATTTTACTAAACTCCAAGGCCAAGCCTATTGTTTTTCAATTAAAAGCTACCCATAGTGCACTTTTACTACAACTAACTACCAAAAATGTATCTATTTTAATTTACATTATAATACATCATAATTATAATTAATGATAGGTTGATTTAAATGATATATATTTAATTTTTCTTAAATAAGATCATGGGTCACATTTGTTGGAAGATACATGTGAATTAAACAAAAAAAAACACATTTTATAAATAAGTCTATGAGTTTAATTAATATATACCGTCATTGTAAAAAAATTATACTAATAAGTATGATATCCGAATATCCAATTGTGTCATTCGGATCTGCTAGAAAACCGCAAAAGTGGATAGATTAGGGTCTGTTTGGTTTGCATTTTCATTTCCTGTTTTCTAGAATTTTACAAAAAAAAAATTGGAAATGCTGAAAACAAAAAATAGTCTTTTCTAGCATTTCCAGTTTTTCCTTTGTAAAATTTCAGAAAACAGGAAACAAAATAAAAACAGGAAATGAAAACAGGAAATGAAAATACAAACCAAACATACCCTTAGAGACTCTGTCACTCTTTATTACTTTACATTTTTTTATGTTTAAGATTAAATCGATTGTAATGAAAAGTTCACATTGTGAGAGTTAAAAAAGTCAATTTTCATGGCATTTAAAATCGATTTTATTGTATGGTATACGTATACAAAAATCGACTAATAAAGTTTATGTAATTGATTATTTAATAAAAAATCTATTTCTATCACGTCATTTCTATCAAATCAGATAATTGGTTTACTTTGAGAAAAATATTTTCTATTTTTATTTTTTATTTTTTAATTTTAATTATTAAAATACTTTTAGTTTTATTTATAAAAATATTATTTCATTTTTTATTTTTAAAGTTTTATAAAGTAAACAGTGAAAACAACTTTAATTTGTATTGGTTACTCAATTTTCTATACAAAACTCTAAAATATATAATAAAATAAAAATGAACAAATTGACATTATTTTTAATTAAAACTTAAAAAAAAATATAAAATATTTTCTCAAAGTAAATGAAATTTCATATTTTTCTTCTATTCTTCATTTATTTATTTTTTTTCACACAAAACAACTTATAAATTATATCTATATTTTTTCTACTTCTTTATTTCCTATTTCCATGTTCTCTATTTTTCTCGTCTCATCAAAGAAAGTGTGTACGATATGACCCACGCTACTTCCCATAGAGTACTAGATTACACACATCATCATCATTCTTATTTATTTTGGACATGATATATATCTATATCTATTATATATGGTGAACGGATGGTAGGCAAAACAAAACAGTGGAATCAGTGGATCACCCAAATTGAAGGATCGAGAAGCCTCTTTCTGTTCACACTAGGGTAGGCAATATCATCATAACCAAAGCAACAAGCGCTCTGTAAATAATAAAATCTATTTCTGCCTTTTTCTTTTTTGTGAGATAAAATTTAGGGTGAGTAGATGATGCCCCAGTATAAGACAGAGAAAGTCTCCGGGCTCTTTGAGCATTTACAGATGTACTTACATTTTAAGTCACCTCAAGGAGAGGAGTGAGGGTTTGAACCTGCGACCTGTCAGATACGAGATCCTGTCTTGCTCCACTCGACCAACCCCTTGAGATTAGCTATTTCTGGCTTTCTTGCACGTTATTTTTCATATAGTAGTATTAGATATTCATTAATTCTTTATAAAAAAATTACCATAGTTTGCTTTCATAAAACATTTTTTATTTTTATTTTCTAGTTTTAATATAAAATATATTAGCTTATTTTTTTTTCTCATTTTTTCCTGTTTTTAAAGTTTTATATAGAAAATAAAAAAAAATCATATAAAATAATTTTCATTATTTCATATATATTTTGAAAAAAGAATTTTTGTTTTGGTTTAACCATCATGGTGGAGCTAGCTCTCATAGCGAAGATTTTTCCCTTCCACAAGACTCAAACCCGAAACCTTGCATGTACCACTTGAACTAACCCCATTGATTAAAAAAAAGGAAAATAAAATGAAAATAATGTAATATTTTTATAACTAAATCTGAAAGTGGTTTTGTAATTAAAATTTAAAAATAGAAAATGAAAATAATTTTTTTTTTGAAATCTAGCGGTCCCTAATGTTTTCACAGAATCTATACCCGTGATTAAATTTATTATTTTAATTTATATGTAAGGATCCTCTCTAGCCTTTATTGCCTCTACAATCAATTTTAGCTATAAAGTAACTTTGGATTAGCGCTACGATATTGATTTCCTAATTATTTCACAATTTTCCGTAACTAAATTTGATTAAAGAGGTTGTAAATACGAGAGACGATCCGAATCCTTAATTTACATAGGCTATGTATTGTGAAGTATAGATGCAGAATGAACAAATAGTATATCTCTTTTTTTTTTTAAAAAAAAAAAAACTCCATGACTTCGACAATATTTCTAAAACTAAAAACAACACTGTTAATTAATCTTTTTCCGATGCAAATATGTATACAGCTTTGTGGGGATACATAACTTACGAGTTTAATTGCTATGCATATTAGTGTAAAAAAATTAATAACTTTAGTAATACATGCATGTGTCATATTCATTAAATGAAATGATAACATATCATTAAACGTCTATGTAATACTTATCCACACTAATAGTATATAATTATTAAATCTATTACTTAAACAAACAATAATTGATATCATACTCAAGGGATGTTGAAAATATCGCAAGACAAGAAAAAATTATGAAAAAGATAATTGGACGATGTAGATTTAAGAGTTTAATTAGTATACATTTTTAATATAAAAAAATTTACATCATCATTTAATATTATGTTACCACATCATTTCATAAATATGATACATTATGTGTTATTGAATTCAATAAATGATATAAGAACAAATCATTAAATGATAGTGTATAAATTTTTAATACTAATAGTTTATATCAATTAAATCTCTACATTTTTTTTTATACCGTAAGCTTACAAAAAGGAGCAAAAGAAACAGAACAAAAAGAAAAAAAAAAAAAGAGAGAGAAGGCTCTTAAGAGGGATATAATTAAATCTCTACATTTAATTATACTTACTACAAAATATATGGACTAAACAGAATTAAACTTCGGGTTTTGCTAAAAAAAATATTGGATCCTGAGTCCTATATCACGCGAGTAGGGATTTATAGGATCAAATAATAATATATAGCTATTGGACAATCGTCATCCTATGAGCTAATTTTTGTGTTGAGATCCAAAAATTAAAATTGTATACCAGAGTCTTAATTAAATCTGTTACTAGATCACCACCCGTGGATGTACTCTAGACCTACATTGATCTTTATTTTTACTAATTTTTTTAAGAATAAGGTAAATGCTAATCATGATTATAAGGACGTTTTATTAAGGAATAAAAATGAAAAAAATATTAAAAAAATATTATTTAATATTTTCAATGTGTCATTTTTTTAATAAAACATTTCTACGTATTAATTTCTTAATAAATACACACCCTAAATTATATATTAAAATAAGACAAATTTTAATCGATAAGCAAAAAAACATTAGTTAATGAAATAATCATGATATTTATACACCTACAATTTTTTATCTCCTCCATATTATTTTTTATTTTTTTTTCACGTCACATTACTTATCATATATAACTTTCTCCTTCTCTTTAATTTCTCTGTTTCTTTCTTTTTTTTTTTTAAATCTTTCCTCCCGCTATACATCTCAAATTTGGGGTGTGTGATGATATTTATTCTCAACGAAACAAACATATGATAATGAAAGCATTCAATGAAAAAAACATTTATGATATTTAAAATAAAAATCATTTAATCCCTAATTTTGTAAAAAGTTTGTTGAGTTAATTACTTCTTGAATACATATGACATCATAAAGAAAAATTGGGCCTCAACCTGGTATCAATTAATAATGGAGACAGCAACAAAAAAAAAATTGATCTTTTGTTATTGAAATTTGAAAATATATGTGGAGTTAAAAAGAGAGATATTGACGTTTAAAGTTTAAATTTCTTCATATTTTCCTTAATTTCTTCTTTCTTCTCCTTTTACAAAAGTAATTTTATTAACTAAAAGTCGACCTGCAAAGAGCTATCTTGTCGACCAAAACTCTGGCTTATTGATGATGTCTTTACAAAGGAGAATCGTAATTGAGCATTTGAGCAGAGTTAAAGTGGCATATTGTCGCCCAACACAACTTTAGAAACAAAAATATCCACATAACATATATGCCACACGAGTGGACCTCAGCTGCATTTGAAGTCAATTGTTGTTCGTCCTCCACAAGAATAAAGAAGATATCAAACAAAATATCGCTGCACTTATGATTAATTTCAGTCACATTTCCAACGCTGACTTATGATAGTGGCTGATCTGTACATAACATAATTAGGAACATATATATGCAAATTCATGGCAGGCACCACTCAAGGTTGAATGTGTATGTGAATGTATGTATGATGGATTGGTTCATATATGTTCAAATTGTGGCCGGCATTTTATGACCTGGTTGGCTTTTATATATAATTATCATAGTAGTTGACATTCATTAAAAAAAAAACAAAACAAAGAAAAAAATTAAAGCATTCCAAAATATTTTTTGTAATTATTCTAAGTTCCCATAATATGTATCTTCCATGGTTTTCTAGACTATCCTTCATCCAAACAAATGAGATATTTTTTTAGGCACAGTTAAGGGATAAAAGGCAGAAACTTCTCTTAAAAGTATTTTTTTCCATAACCATTTATCTATAAATGGTTCCATACCCTAAATCTAAATATTGAATCCAAAACCATTTATTTAATGGTTCCATACCCTTTCTACTCAAACCAAGACATGTGGAAAATTGCCAAGACATTTTGGTAACTTCAATTTTGTCTTTTAAAGTATAAGTATCATCAAAATGTGGCCGGCATTTCATGAGTTTGGTTTATACCTGTTAAGTATTATATATAATAGTGGACATTAAATTATTAAAAATATCCCAAAATATATGCTAAAGACTGCTTAATATTGTCATAAGCAGTTTCCCAATCAATTTTAATAGTCATAAATTATTTCCCCCCTTTCTCATATATACTGATATGAATTGCTTCCTGTAATTATGATGTTATCCGAATGGTTCTTGCTTGCCACAAAGCTAATTTGATAAAGATAAATTTATAATTTAATACATAATCATAAATGTTATTTGATAAATTGATAAATTAATAATGTGATAAATATAATTGTAAAAAAATATCAATATTTCAACACATAATCATAAATTGATAATCAGCCGGACATAAGTATCACATGATGTAATTAGATATTTTAATACAAGTATATAGTAAACTTAATTTTTTCAAAATGCAAAAAAAAAAAAAAAAGAATGAAATCAGATATTAATTTAACATCTAATATTTATATTATAAAAATAGCATTATGGCTTCAAATCTTATCCCATGATCACTATCATAATTGTTCTTATAAAAACCAAAAGAACTATTCAAACTTTAAAATACAGTTGGACAGAGTAATTACGTTGACGTAAGAAGCGTGTGTTGATCATGCCTTTGGTGACGCTTTATATAGGCCATGGGTTGACCCCATTAGACGAGTGATATGTCCTCCCTTTGACTGTGGTCTATCTCCTGATTCTCGTCGTCTATTTTGAACTACTTTCTTTTTTGGGTTCCTTTTGTTTCTTATGATTATTCTGATTGATTTGATGACCTTTGATTGTGGCATGCAAATTGTCTGTTTACCTGTTCAATGAACCTGGACACAATTAGGGGAGTTAAGGGATGAGGGACTTCCTAATTCCTATAAGGGCCGACCTTTAAATCAGTTACCTAGTTTGTCAGACCTCAGTTAGCCGATCAATAGCTCGATCCGGTACAATACACAGTCCCCCGTACAAAGCTATGAGCTTATAAAAGCGAGGTAGGTGTCCAAGTGTGAAATCACCAAGCCTTATAACTTGACCGATCAATAGCTCGACCCGGTATGGTACAATAATCATTATTTTCTCCTTGAAAATTTTTATATTTTATTATCTGTTTAATAATTAATTAAACTTTTTAATACATTAATAATTTATGGAGGGTATTCTAAATAAAACAAATGAAATTAGTATAAAAATTCCTACAAATATCAACATTAAATTATATTACTATAAATAAAAAATATAAATTCAATAAATGTAAACGATTAATATTTCCATAATTATTTTTAGAGTTTAATTATTCTAAATTAAACGATGACATGAAACAATAATCGAGCAGACTTTTTTAGAGGGTCGATAATCACACAAACTTACACCAATCCTTTCACCAGTTCATATTTGAAAAAGATTAAATAATGAATAATCAGTTCAAATTTTCAAAAATTATATTCAGGGTTTTCTATTTCACCATTTTTACACATATTCAATAAATATATGTAAATCTCTTATATTGCACAAGAAAAACTATTTGGTAGTTTAATTTTTTAAGCTTAAAACTACTTTTAAACTTTAAGAGTAAAGTTAAAAATATTTGTTAGTTTATAGATTTTTGCAGCTTAAAAATTACTTAAAGATTAAAGTAATTTGGTAATATTTTTTATAAAAGTTTCAATTTTATTTAAAGTTACTATAAAGGGTTTATATGTTCAATTATCCACAAAACATATTATGTGATGGTCAAGAGTGTTGGAAGGTAACACAGCATTAAAGGGTTCTGAGTGGCAAAGGATGGTGTGTTAAACAACAACGTGGAGGTATCTTATGTTTAATAATATATAAGTACTTAAATTTAATATATAATTAATAACAGTATATTAACTACCCGTGCAATGTGTATAACAATACTTCTATTTTCAAAAATACTTTTAATATAACTAAAAAATATGGAAAATATTATATTTTAAAATTAAAACAAAAACATCTAAAAAATAATGACACTATTATATAGAAATTATTAATATGTTTCTTAATTGATGTTTTAAAATTCAAAGAATAATGAGAGATTCATGCCATATAGACAATATTGGATCAAAAGAAATTCAAACCATTTTAAATTTTTATAATTTATAAATCTATTTAAAAAATAAATAAAAAATCATTGAATTAACTTAGGAGTTCCATTAAGACTTATATTTAATATTACCTTAATTTGGTCTTTTTATATAAAAACATAAAATAGATTTTTTTTTAAATATAACAAACATAATAGAGTAAACTAGCACTTTCGTCATCGACTTTTACATCGTCTTGCAGTTTCGTCTTTAACTTTTCTAAAATAACACTTTAGTCCCTGTAACATGCACTTTAGTCCTTAACTTTAATAAAAAGATATGCACTTTAATCCCTGACTTTATTAAAAAAAACATGCACTTTACCCTAAAGTGCATGTTTTTAATAAAATCAGGGACTAAAGTGCTATTTTAAAAAAACCAAGGGCGAAACTGCAAGACACTGTAAAAGTCGAGGACGAAAATGTTAGTTTACTCAACAATTTTTAAATAACAAGAAGTTATTAAGTTAATTTTTTACAAATTTATATTTTTTAATTTTAATATAAATATAAAAGACAATAATGATATTTTTTAAAAGAAATACTAGAGTATAAATAAAGTTTCATAAATTTTTTTTGTTAATAAAATTTCATAAATTTGTTTCTCAAGAAGTGGATAGAATTAAATTAAATTCATATCCCGTGGATCAAAGGAATGGATAAAATAAAACACCAAAGATGATCTCACTCTCGAGTATCACGGAAAAGGATAAAATTGTTATTAATGCACAAATAATAAAGGAATGAAAAACAAAAAGATAGAGAAAAATGAGTAAAGTTAGGTACTATTATGGATTTGGTATCACGCGGTTACCGATTTTATCCAAAAACTTAACCTAAAACCCTCCCCCAACATCAAGAAACGAGTAACATCTAACTAACCCCAAGGCACACGGATTTTAACCCGAGTTAGCTTGTTACAAAGGAAACGAAACAAAGAGTAAGACCTACCCATAACATATGTGTTTTCTTTTGTTTTCTCTTTCTTTATAACCCGAAATAACGGCATATTCTCCTTCCACTTAAAGCGCAACGCAACGCAACGCAACGCTTATTTTGATCGACCAAGTCCTCTTCTTCCTCTTCCCTTCTTTATTGCATTCTCCGAATTTCCAAGATCCCAACAAACTCTCTTATCCTCCGTCGAGAAGATTCCGGTTAACCTCATCTCCTCTTCCTCTCACCTTATCCTTTAATAAATAACCAACTACTAACCTTAAACAAAACCTCTTGTATTGCTTTGACAACAAGAAGAAGAATCAATAATGGTGGTGAAGATGATGAGGTGGCGCCCTTGGCCGCCTCTTGTGTCCAGGAAATATCAGGTCAGATTGATCGTTAGGACCCTCACCGGCTACGATCTGCTGCGGGAATCTCCACACAAAGATTCCAGATTAACGGTTGAGATTAAGTGGAAAGGTCCCAAGTTGACCCTCGGCTCCCTAAGACGAAACTCCGTCGCCAGAAACTTCACTAGGGAGGCTGACGTTGCCGTCGACGACGCTGGCGCTGCCGTCGTTGTTTGGGACGAGGAGTTTCAGAGCTTGTGCAATCTCAACGCTTACAAAGACAATGTCTTTCACCCTTGGGAAATCGCTTTCACCCTCTTCAATGTTAGTTTCTCTCTCCTTCCCTTGTGAGTCTTTGGAATTATTTTGAAATAAGTAATTAAAATTAACCGTGTGAATTTTAATTTGGATTAGTAAAATGTTGTGAATTACTATTGATCAAAACGGAAGGATTACTGTTGTAGGTTAAATTTTATTTTGTTTTCCTTGGCTTAGGAAGAGGGTTGAAATTTTGGATGATCCCTTTCTGTTGGGTTGTCACCGTCGTTGTCTTCCATTTGTTTTCTCTTTCTTTGTAATGTTTGGTTGGTGATTTACATGTGTCTCTGTCTTGGTCTTGGAATTTTGTTCTGTCTTTGCTTTTACCTTCCCATCATCCTCTTCACTGAAGAAATTAAGGTCATATATTGAATAGGTGTAGGTTAATTTTGTATGTCCTCGTTACTGGCAACAACGCCGTTGACTTATTGTTTTCTACAGAAAATTGGGCTTTTTTTTTTTTTTTTATGGAAAACAGGTGGCTCTTTTGTCATTATGATTTCTTTTAATTAATTAATTATTTATTTATCACTGGTTAAGTGGCTAATTTGAAATTTTTGTTTAGTTTGATGGGTTAATTGGCAAGCACATTGTGGCATTCTTATTTCTCTAAACAGAGTTTGGATTCGTTCTCCATTGCAGGGATTGAATCAAAAGCCAAAGAGAAAGGCTCCTGTTGTTGGAACGGCTTTATTGAACATAGCTGAATATGCATCTTCCACTGATTCAAAGGATTTTGATTTGAACATTCCACTCACGCTACCTGGAGGTTCTGTAGAGCCTTCTCCTTCACTCTCTGTAAGTTCCTTTATGGTTTCTCTCCTGATTGCTCCAATTTTTGTCTTTGTTCTTGTCATAATAACTCTCAATTGGATGCAGATATCAATTAGCTTGGTGGAGCTAAGAGCTGCTCAAGAAAGCATGGAGCCAGTTCAGAGATCAATAGTGCCTGTGGCATCACCCCCATCCCAGTCAGGAGAAACTACGATGACAGAAAAAGATGAGCTTTCTGCAATTAAAGCTGGTCTTAGGAAAGTAAAGATTTTTACAGAATATGTATCCTCCAGGAAAGTGAAAAAGTCTTGCAGTGAGGAAGAGGGAAGTGAGGGCAAGTGCTCCAGGAGTGAGGATGGTGAATATAATTACCCTTTGGACTCTGACTCACTTGATGATTTTGAGGAAGGAGATTCAGATGATGTAAAGGAGGATTCCAGTGTCAGGAAGTCATTCAGTTATGGAACGTTGGCCTATGCAAATGCTGGAGGATCCTTTTATTCCAACACAAGGGTAAATTGTGATGATGAAGACTGGGTTTACTACAGCCATCGCATGTCAGATGTTGGGTGTTTGCAGATGGAGGATTCAACTTTGTCTTCTTCTGAGCCTTATTTATTAAAGCGCAGCATACTACCATGGAAGAGGAGGAAATTGAGTTTCAAATCTCCTAAAGCTAATAAAGGAGTGCCATTATTAGACAAGGCCCGTGCAGAAGGTGGTGACGACATAGATTTTGATCGCCGACAACTTAGCTCTGATGAATCCCTTTCTTTGATGGTAAGAATTTTTTCTTATTCATGTCCTTTGCATTGGATATATCAACCCAAGTTTTGCTTGCACCTCTTCACAGTTGCTTTACTTTTTTTTGACAGTTCTATCCTAGCCCTCATTGGTCTGGTAGTGATTGTAAACTAACAAAAATGTAGTAGTTATAAATACCCACTGTTCAATGAAAGTATGCTATCATATAAGTCATATATTTACCAGGGAATTAGTGGCATTAACTTCTGAATAATTCTTCAATTTATGTTGTATACTGTTATTGATTAGTTTATTGTATTTTGTCTGCCAGCTATACAAGACTGAGGATGATTCATGTGCAAATCGATCATCTGTCTCTGAATTTGGAGATGACAATTTTGCTGTTGGGAGCTGGGAGCAGAAAGAAGTCATGAGCCGTGATGCTCACATGAAGCTTCGGACACAGGTCTTTTTTGCCTCAATTGATCAACGCAGTGAACGCGCAGCAGGTGAGAGTGCATGCACAGCTCTCGTTGCTGTTATTGCTGATTGGTTCCAAAACTATCCTGATCTTATGCCCATAAAGTCCCAGTTTGATAGTCTAATTCGAGAAGGCTCCTCAGAATGGAGGAACCTATGTGACAATGAAACCTATAGAGAGCGGTTCCCTGACAGGCATTTTGATTTGGAAACAGTCATTGAAGCAAAAATACGTCCACTTTCTGTGTTTCCTGATAAGTCCTTTATTGGTTTTTTCCATCCAGAAGGAATGGATGAGGGGAGATTTGACTTTCTGCACGGAGCCATGTCTTTTGACAACATTTGGGATGAGATTAGTGGTTCTGGACATAGCCTTAGCAGTGGTGAACCCCATGTTTATATTGTTAGTTGGAATGACCATTTCTTCATCCTCAAAGTTGAACTTGACTGTTACTACATCATTGACACTTTGGGGGAGAGGCTTTATGAAGGATGCAATCAGGCATATATCTTGAAATTTGACAGCAACACAGTAATATACAAAATGCAAAATGATGCTCAATCATCAGATGATAAAACAACCAGTGACCAGAAAACTGTTGCAGAAGTATTAGACTCTAATAACAAGCAGGTCACCCAGCAAGCTAATGGTAAGGAGGTGGATTCTGGTGCAGAGAAGGAAGAGCAGGTGAAGAATGAGCAAGAAGAGGAGGTTATATGCAGAGGGAAAGAAGCATGCAAAGAGTACATTAAGAGCTTCCTGGCTGCAATCCCTATCAGAGAATTGCAAGCAGATGTTAAGAAAGACCTCACATCTTCAACGCTGGCTCATCAAAGACTACAAATTGAGTTTCACTACACACAACTGTTGAAGTCTTCTTTTGCGACTACAGGGATAGAACCATCCATGGCTGCACCAGAGACTCTTGCTCTTGCAATAACTGAGACTTCTACATAACTGTAAATTGAACAAGTTAACTATTTTAGCTTTTTTTTTTAATTTTTTTTTTCTGATTTTGAAGTGAATTTAACAAACAAATAGAGGGTCATTTAAGCTTTTGATGCCGGTAATGAGTGAGCTAAGCTTGTTTTTTAAGTAGTTTGGCGTAGCACTTTCCTTGTTTTGCTTACAATCTTTCTTGGGAAGGGGTATCCTGTAAATGGCTCTGTGGTTTCCTTTTCAAGTTAGTGCAAACTTTTGGCATCAAACATAGTTCTTAAAAGATTCTATTCTTGAATGGCGCATAACTTTTTAATGACTTTTATACGCATGTTACATCTGTTTCGCTTTCTCATTTCGAGATTCTGTTTTTCTAATAGTCACAGGAAGGAAGGTAACATTAGATTTTTGGCTTTCTTTTGATTCTCATTCCTTTTTCTCTCCCTCTTGTAACTTGTTCATTATTGTATAAGAATTAGGGAAAGTAAAATCTTCCATTATTTTCATTATTTTCTATATAAAATTAAAAAACCAAAACTGGAATGAAAATAAGTTGATATTAATTAAAAATGAAAACATTCCCAAACCAAAGTGATTATGTTTGGATAAATTTCTCTAAAAGAACTTATAAAAAAATAGAATGAATTAAGAAGATAAAATGAATTTAAATGCTCCCATAAGTTAAAATTAGATATTGCAGCTCAACATTTTAAGAAGCTTTCTTGTTTAATTTCTCTATAACTAACTAATTTCAATTTTTAGGAGAAGTTGAGTTCATTTTACCTTCATGATTTATTATATTTTCTTATCTTATGAATCTTTCTAGAGAAGGTTATACAAATTGATCCAATATTTTCTACCATAAGTGATTTTACAACAAGTAAATTTTTTTAATATGTAATATGAGAGATTTAAGTAATTTTTTTTAAGGTATCAACTTCATAGTATTCCCTTAATTTAATACTTCTTTAAGGTTTGGTTTGAGAAGAGATTTTTTGGGGGGAGGGGTGGAGAAGAGGAGAGTTGTAAGAAGCCATTAAACTCCACAACCATGATAATTGTGTTAATTTAGAACTTTTCATAGTTAATAAGTATAAATATAAGAAAAAAATATTAAATGCATATAAATTTATATACTTTATCTTATAGAACCATAAAATATTTTCAAGGTTTAGTCTTATAAATAACATTGGAGGAAGTAAAGCTTTCCCCCTCTACTCCCCATCCATTTCGCCATATCTCTTCCCTTCCCCTTCTACATTCCAAAACAACGGGTTGTGATGGTATAGGGAACTAATTGATTCCATATTTCACACCTTTTTGTTTGGTCAAAATATTTTACAACTAACTAGGACATAAAAGTCAAACCATAACTATGATATGGTGAAAGTGAAACAACAGGCCCAAGTTTCCGTCATGGGTTTAACTTTTTAATGTTTTTATATTAAAGGATACAAATACAGATGGACCACAGGACCAGGTCACGCTAACTGTTGCACGAATTGGTTTCTGTGGGCTTTATAATATCACGGCCTTTGTTGTAATTTGCTTCGATACCCATTTGCCATTTTTCACCCATTTTTCCGTCATGCCTGACTTTTATTATTTTTTTTTTAAATGACGGATGATGATGCAAGACTTTAGTATTGTGTTACTTGCATGATTACGAGAAAAATAAAGGTTTAAATCGATTAAATAACTACAGTTTGGATTTTAATAAACAATTTACTTTCTTTGAATCAAATTAACTAGATCAAATCTCGGTTAGGTCATCGAATTTTGTGTTTATGTACTGTAAATAATCAAAATAGAAACATAAAAAAGTAAAATAAAATAGGGTTTAGAGTGGGATGGGTTTGTCCAATTACATCATGGCTTGAATTGAGGATGACTTGTTTTAACTTTTAACTTTTAATTTAACTGGATTACTCCAATCAAATCAACTTTTTTTTTATTATGGGTTGAATTAAGTTTGTTGAATTTGCAAGTTTATCTAAATTTGTGATCCTCCTAAAAAGAGGAGTACTTTGATTACTCAAAAGATAAAACACATATCTCTTATTCTAGAACTAGATATATGGATTAAGTTTCATGAATCGCTTTATTTAACCAACAACTTGCATAGCTTAGAATGAGAAATATTGTACACACTATTAAATACAGCGCAACAAGCTCAATTTGTTTAACCCATAGTTTAATCAGATTCACAGAAAAAAAAAAAACAGTTTAATCAGATTATGCTCCATCCCACTAATCAATAATTTTTTTTTATTTTTAAATATATTGCTAATGATCTAATATAATGTAAAAGGTAAATATATTTAAGATATTATATATTTGATATTCTGTTGATGTATTTAAGATATTGAGAATTTTTTTTAAAACAATATATTTGTATGTTATGCATAAGTAAAAATAATTTATACTTTGGACTCGAATATAAAAAAATAAAACTCACATATGATTATTTAAAATATAAATAAATTTTAATTAATTTCACCTTATTTAATGATATATTATTTATAAAATATCCTTTAATTAATTTGAATTTTATTTTTTATAATTATATTTAATGAACTGTGTGCATTTTAAAATGGGATTCATTTTTTAGTTGACATTACAAAAATTAAATGAGGTTATTAATCAACTTTTTTAATTAACGTGTATCAATTTTTGTTTTTATTCTATTTATATTCAAATATGGAGGGAGTAAGATATATAAATAGTACACAAACCCATGATCTTCCCTGGTGTAAATATAGACTAAGATATTATGAGTGTGTTTAATAAGATATTTAAATTAGACAAAAATTAAAATTAAGAGTTGAAACTATTTTATCAATGTTTGATAAGATAGTTTTTAGGTAGCTATTAACTTTTCTTGAAAAACTACTTTAAAATAGTTTTTTTAAAACTCCATTGATTTTCAACGTTTAGCTAAAATTTTATTACAAGTTTATCTCTCAACAACCTCGATTCATCATTTTTAATAATTAATGATGTCATTATATGCTATTTTATCATTTTCAGCTAGTTTTGTCAACACACTAACTAGCTTAACTAGCTTTAATTTTCAGCTTTCAACTAAATTTTCAACTAGTTTTACTAATCACACTCAATACCACATCAGTGTGTTTGGTAAAACTAGCTGAAAGCTGAAAAGTTCGCTGAAAGTTTAAAGCTAGTTGAAAGCTGAAAAGTTGTTGAATGTGTTTGGTAAAATTAGCTAAAAATGGTAAAATGACATGTAAGGATAACATTATTTATTAAATAATAATAAGTGGGGGTGGTTGAGGACTAAACTTGTAATTAATTTTTAACTAGTTTATGAAAATTGGAGTTTTTTTAAAAAAACTACCTCAAGTACCTTTTCAAGAAAAGCTAGTAACTATCCAAATAAGCTACCTTACCAAACACAACTAAAATGATTTCAGCTTAGGTGAAATGACTTACCAAAAAATAATCTCCATCTCTAATTTTTTTTTTCTATTTCTCTAATCCTCTCTTTAAGTCTCATCCTATCTCTTCACAAAATAATACCCATTGGTCAAACGAAAAATTAAAACCTTTCAATACTGACTTGACTAATTTAATGACCTCAACTGATTAAACTTGTAATTTATCTGTAATTAAATTGGACAATATTCAAATCAGATATAATATTTAATTATCGGTCCAACTATTAAAACGGGTCCAATCCGATTTTTTTTAAAACATTAATTATCACTTAATTATACGTTGACTCAAAAAAATATTATACAAATTTATAAAAAGGAAAATGCTAACTAGTGCCCTAAGGACACTTGTTAAAGATACAAAAATAGAAATGTTTTATTGGAATGTGCAGCATTGAATGTTGTAAATGCAATCAATGCTGTGATATAGTATGGGGTTCGAGTCTTGGGATGGAAAAAATCTCTGCGGGCCCTACCATAATATGGATGTTCCCGACTCGAACAGGTGAAAAAATGAGGGAGAATTTTTTTATATTAATTTTAAAATATCTACAAATAAATTTAAAAATAATTAATAAGCTACACGATAATCTTTTATTTTATTTCTCTTTTCAAGAATTTTTTTTGAATGAGCAGAATGTTTACTTTTCATCCTCTATTTTCCCCTTCGTTCCAATTTAATTTCACCCAAACCAAGCTTACAAGTTACAACCTTCTACATCAATCCCACCTTCGTGGCTTTGTATTGGACCTCTAATTCTTTGTTTTTACTTATTCTGATCATCTGGTTGTACAGTCTCGTTCTTCGTTCAAGACGAAGATTAGATTAGACTAAAGCATTTAATCCAGCACTATAAACGAACAAGCAATGTCCAGCAAATTTAACAGAAAAAATTATGGGAATGAGATAAAATTACAGGGGAAAGATCTACTTTTTTCTTCTATTATCATGAAATAACAACTTACTTTTTACGCACAGTTAAAGTTAATTTCAGTTTTACTTATTTACATGATGATAAAAGTTAACCATATGACTTTTTGTCTGCTAAAAACTAATGCAATAATTAACTTTGTTTTTCTAATTAATGAATATGAGACACAGATCGAACACGAGGTTTACCTAGCAAATTTGGTTTATATGCATTGTTAGTTAGTGTAAAATATTTTACACCATTATTCAATAATATATTTCTAAACTATTTTTTTTGGTTCAAGATCACCTTTCGAGTATTTAACACAGTTGTATACCTGGAGCTTAAATTCAAGATCATTGGTTAAGCTGAAACAACCATTCATATGCTCGGTGGTATATTTCTAAACTATTTAATTAAACTTAATAATTTTTTAGGTTTTATATAATGTGATAATACATTATTAGATAATAATGCAATTTTTTTATGCTGATATAAAATTTTATCTTCGAGTGAAATTTTATGTTAACTTATTAAATAACCTAGACTCATTCTTTATTTAATAGACAACAACCATGTTTCTCACAATTAACTAACTTAACATGGTTATACTATACGTATATATGAGATATATCATGTGACATAATATATAGATGAGAAAACTTCTTTCTCAAAAACTTTGGCCATCATTGAAAGTATGAGGAAGGATGCAAGTAATACTCCCTTGCAACTATATATAACATCGTACAATGCGAAGAAAAGTCCAATTTTGATATTAATTATTTGTGTGTTTGTTTTATACTGGATTCACGTTTTAAATGTGAATCCGGGTAGAAATTATTCTCTGTAGCGTTTGTTCGGATCCACGTTTAAAATGTGATTTTGAGGTAAACCAAACACACTATGTAAATATCATAGAGGCATCATAACTTTGCAATGCTCTTAATTAACATAATATAGAGATAGTCATCCTTCATTGAGGTAATATTTGTAGCATAATTTATGATTACGGCATGAATCTATTGATGAGCTTCAACATCTTTTCTCTCTCTTTTCATTTGTTATCACATCATTGCCAATTTAGTATTCACGCTATTCCAAGTTTTCAACTGCATCCCATTGGAAGCTGATAGGTCTACTGCTGGTAAGGTTTTTTTATGTGAACGGATTCTTGGTTTGATCCACATCTAATCCCGGAGATGAGGTCACAATCCAACGAATATATACATAGCTTTAATTAATTAGGCATCAACCCTTTAAGGATATATAGTTCTCTTGCACAATTTGTGGCACATTCCAATATTTCCTCCTGTCCATTGCTACGTTTAAATTTCGTTTTTGTTCTTGCTGTATTTCGGTCACTAATCTCTAATATCCATTCCTATATTTCTAACAAGGAACTACACCTTGTGCAACTAGTTTTAATTTACAAAGTCTGGCTTAAAAAAAAATAAAAATAGATCCATTCTCCTTAATTACATCGAATTCAAATTTTAATTCCAGTCACTATACAAAACTCATATAATAATTAACCAAGCAATTTTTTTATTATTCCTACACAAGATAAGCTCATAGTTTTTACATCTAAACAAGTCTAATCAATGTCCATTTCAGGACTCAATCAGATAGATAAGCCACTATATGTTACATGCGAACCAAGACAACATAAAAGATGAAAAATTAAATATAGTACAAGAAGAAGGATATATATATAAAAAGTAGGGTGACATTTGGTTTGTATCTTGTTTTCATTTTTTGCTGATAGATTTTCACTAATAATTATAAAAAATATCAGTTTTTCATAATTACTAGTGAAGATATATCAACAAAAAATGAAAAAAAAAAAAAAAAAGTAAACCAAACATAACAAACCCTGGGTTTCAGTGAGATCAATTAGCAGCAAATGGGGCATTTGACAAGGCCATTCTCATTGCACTCAGTACATCTGTGAAAATATTCATCATTGGTGGTGAAGACTTTGCAACTGCCACTACAGTTGGAGCAAATAGTGAATCTCATGTTGGCACAGCCAATGCAAGGACAATCAGTTGAGTCAGTTGGTGATCCTTCCAGAAACTTCCCAAGCCAACCTATCTCATGCAATCCAACTACTTCATCAGCTCCTCCAATGTACCTTCCCTTAATAAAAAGCTTTGGAGGAATCACTTTACCTCCAAGTATCTTCCACAACTCTTCTCTGTATTCCAAGTGCAGAGACACATCCCTCTCATGGTACATTATCTTAAAGCTTCTCAACAAGAACCTGATTGTGTTACAATCCTGAAAGGTTTTCCTTATTCCTCTCAAGCTTGTTGTGTAGAGAATGATTGATTGGCTTCCTCCTGGTGGACATTTCTGTTCAAAATCATTGAGAGATGGGTAATCTAATTCTTTGATGCATGTCACTTGTGGTGGTGTGCTATTAAGCACTTCTTCCATCTTGGTATCTGACAAATTAGGAGACAGTAACACTGATTTTTCTTCTGTTTGTTCTGTCTCTTTGGACTCTATGATGGTTGTTGCTTTGTCCTTGTCATTGAGGATGATTTCTTCTTCCTCAAAATGCTTATCAATTTCAAGCTCAGCAAGGTTGTTGTTTTCTTTGTATTCATCATAGATTGGTGGGATTGGACATTTCTGGATGCAGAGTACATCTTGGGGGTTGAGATGAAGAACAAGGCCTTGTTTCAAGGTGGTTTTGGTTTGGATGAGTTTCAATTTTCTAAGAAAATTTCCTCTGATTCCTTTCATATCTCTCAAAAATTGGATGGCATGTGATATGGGGTGCTACTACCCACTTAAGGATTGAAGAAAAGAAGTGGTGAGAATGACTGGTCACAGAAGGATTCTGATAGTGAGTGGGGTTGAGTGAGTGAGATAAGTTCTTTCTTCTCTCTTTTAGTTTCCAGTGGCTATATAAAGTGGAAACTGAAAAGCTCTGTGTGTGATGTTGGGGTTGCTTTATTTGAGTCTTGAATGATCACTGCATGGTGTGGGGGCAATGCTATACCCACTCCCCATCTTTTATCATATTAGAGAGGACTGACCCTTTACCTACCATTTGGTGCCTCAATCATGGTAGGAAATATATCTGTCAATTGAAAACAATAAAGTGGCTAAAATTCCCCTACATCATTTACCTATTTGATGCAGCTTTAATCTTAATTTGGCACATGATTTAGTTGGTTTGATATTAATATTTACTTGGGGTGCCCTTGGACCACACCTATTTTGTTTACTAAATGCAAAGGAGACAATGTGTGCCTATGGTCATGATTACACACCATTTGTGTAAAAGCCGTGTTGTCCTGAGTCAAATTGGATCCCTCGGGATAAATATTTAATATGCTCTGTTGGGAACAAAACTGAGAAGAATATTATATATTTACATATTCAGTCATAATTATTCTTTTTTGGGAGAAATTTGGAATATATTAATAGAATAATGCTGTAGTTTATGCTCCCATTTTTCCTATAGTTTCAATTATTTTTTTCGGTATTCTAATTGCCAATCAGTATAGAACATGATGATTAGTTGGTAAAGTATCGTTTCAGTTTAATCAGTGATCTCGAGTTTAAATCTAAATATATAGTGGTGTTAAATATTTAAAGGTTTGAATCGGATTACCTCAAGTTAAAGATAAATGTGTCTTACATAAATCTTATAAAAAACAATAATGCATTCGATATTTAAGGAGTAATATAACCAACATTTGCGATTCATTGAGACCATAATAGAGTTTTACATTCTCATGCTGATTGCAAAATTTTTCAAGAATGAACTTTGGAGTTTACTTTTGATTTTCATAAGATTATGTTTATTAATTCTTGTGATGTTGATTGCCCTAATAATTCATCCCTAATTTTCCCAAACAAATTTAACTATCACCTTTACTTTATTCGAAATCGTTCTCATCCCTTTCAAACGAAGTTTACATAACAAAACCTTTTCCACAGAGAGGCGAGACATGTAAATGTAATCCTTCCATCCGCAATCAAATGCAGCTATCACGCACATAAAGTAGTGGCACACTAGAAAGATTGTTCTGTTGCAAGCAAAAATTAAGAAAGAAAAAGCACTAAAGATTGCAACCGATCGATTATTTATGTCCATTCCCAAAAAGTGCATCATTTTGCTCACCAAACATGTTCAAAGCTGAAACACATTTGTGGCTAAGCACATACAACCTTACGTTACGTTACGTCCCCGTAACATCTTAATTTTGAGTTTTGACATATAAGATTCTGGATGCAAATGAACGAATTAGCACTTGAATGCAACTAATCTTGATTCTTGATTCATATCAGACCACAAATTTGGGTTAATTAATGTGTGTTTGGTTTAATGTTAAAACCTCAAATTCAAATTTAAATTCTTCAATGCAATTATTTCTACAGTTAGAAACGTGAGTTTATAATGTTTCAACGCTAAACCAAACATGTGCGTGCCACCTGCCAACTTTTCTTTGCTTCGTGTATCCCTCTTCTGCAAAGATTAGTCCTCGTGCTTATCGGAATTCATTAAAAGGATGAAATGAAGCATATACACCCCTGCATCAGCACATTTGAATAATTAAAAAAAGTAGGAAGTTTTTATTGTTTAATTTCCGCAAGTACTAGAATTATTATATATTTATGATTTGTGTACAACTTCTGGTCAAGTTGGACTATAATACAAGGAACTTAACTTAGTATTGAAATGGTCCTTTGCATTTCGTACAAATAATTTATATGGATCTGATAGTAGATTTCAGGACCTATACTTAGTTCATTCAGCTATCAACCACAGTGGAAATAAACCCAATTTGAAAGCCAAATTCGATGCAAGTCAACTCATGTTTGTGTCCATCAAGCATCGTCATCTTCAAAGAGTATGAACCCTGCAAATAAAGCATAACATATAAACATGAAATTGCAAATAAAGCATAACATATACTATAATTAGATAAGAAAGGAGATTAGTGAAACTTTAAATTTAAAGTTTTCCAAAATGCCTTTTGGCTACTATGAATATGCTACAACCAAATCCAATTACTATGGAAAAGGGAAATGAAAGCAAAAAACAGTTAGACCTGACCTAACTGTGCTTGTGTGGCAAAAAAAAAAAAATTACTTTTAGTACAGATTAGTAAAGATCAGAAAGCCAGTGGTACTAAATAGTAAATACTAATTAAGTGTTATCTGTAGAAGAACATGTATGCAGAAAAAGATGATAATATGAGCTAGGAATTCGTCAATTGACAAAATTTGAAAAAAAAAAAAAATTGCTTGGTGAAAACAATTGTCAATGCTGCCTTGGTGGATTAGAAAACAAAGAAGGATAGCAATATCCTCCATCCAAGTTCCAATGATCTTGAAGAAACCAACAATATTTAGGCAGTAAGATTTGGAATGAGCTGCAAAATCGATCAGTTGAAGGAATGAATGAATGAGATATTGACTTACAGGTGGAGTGAATCCAGGTAAAAGTTGAGTATGAGCAACCACAAAGTCACCAATTGAAACAGGGCAAGATGTCTCTCCTCCACAAAGGTCATGGCTCTCACTATGTATGTGCCATCCAAAATAGGAGACATCAATCACTACCTTCCCTCTGGATATTGCTTTACCTGAGTCATGAAATGAAATGCTTCCATTAGAGAAAGTGGGCCTCCATTCTCTACCAAATAATCTCATCCTGTCTAGTAGACATGACCAGGATAGAAAGATGAAAAAAAGGATATACATAACTCAATTGCAAGATTTTTTTTTTTTACTATAACAATTAACAAATCCAAGTCTATGCATATTTTAATTAAATTTTATATGTTTTCTTTAACAATGACAGTGTTTTCTTTTTATTAACCAATAGAATAAAAGACCCATACTCTCAAGATGCTTTTTTTTTTAAATATTTTTTTGATAAATTAAGAAAATCAAGATACTATTCTAATACTGAAATGATATATTTATTATAATATTGATGTGAATAAGAGATAGAATGAGTACTGTAATACCCTGACTAGCACCCATAAGTACCTTTGTAAAAACTTAAGTAAATTTAGACTAAAAATCTCATTTATTAAAAATTATTTTTGTAACTATCCATTAAATTTGGATCCAACTACTATGTCAATTGTGCAGTGCGTTCTCTGAAGTCATTAGTGCCACTAAACTATAATACTAGCATTCAGATTTCTCATTTTTAGCCCTTGAATCCATAATGACAGAGAAAGAAACGCACACGTGTGGCTGTGTTTCTTTCTCTCATTCGGGACACTTCCAATTGAGTGAAGCTTTTCCGTTTTCCCCCTTGAATTCTAAGTATTTCGAATAGCCATAATGCATAAATGCAAAATAAATAAATAAATAAAGTAACAAATGCACAAAAAAGCATCAAATGTATGCAGATGAAGATAATGATAGAAAAAAATTTAAAGGAATATGGAAACAAAATTTGCAAATCTAACACAAGAAAAAGCATATTGTAAAATTACATGGTACCTGTAGTTGCAGAAATGCTGAATGTGGCAGGCTGGCCTCTTGCAATGGGATTAGGAGATATTTTAACTCCTTTCACCTTAACAATATAGTCAGCTTTCTTATCTACAAATATGATTTAAGTCATGATTTAGACACCAAAAAGCAAAATTAAAGCTAAGAAAAAAAATTGAAAAATAAAAGAAAATAGAAAGAAAGTAAAAACGGATTAAGAGACAAACTGCAATACAGAACATCGGTGGCATGGGCCAGTTGATATAATAGACAGAGTGACAAAGAAAAGAGCAGGATGAGCTTGGAGCTTATGCATTCCATCTCCATGAATTCTGCACTGCACCAAAGAGTAATGTCAAAACGAATCAAAATTGGTTTTAAATAATACATGTTATGTTAGATTGGGTGGAAGGTTAGATTGGCAGAAGATGAAGAATGTTAGGTGTGACACTTGGCAGTATGTATTGCCGCAGTTAACTTCAGGTGTCTTTGTTGTGTTATCAAAATTTTCTTTCTTATAAAATTAATTAGGGTAAAATATATTTTTGGTCCCTGTAAAATTAGCGAGTTTTACTTTTAGTCCCTATAAAAGTTTTTGTTAAAGCGTCCTCCCAATTTTTTTTTTTGCAATTAGTCTCTCCCTTCAATTAGCTTGTGTCAGGTGCTTATGTGACACGTTTTCTCACTCTTTCATGTACATTATCATATTTCTGGCGTGTGTGAGTGGCTTTCAAATGAGGGCAGAAGAGAAGAGGGAATGGGGGAGAAACAAAAAATTTCCCTATTATTTAAATCTGAAATAACATACCCCTTTGTTCCGGTTTGAAAACCCAAAAAAACACCACGTCTAGCACGTGCATCAAATTTTTGGCGAGGAAGATGTGTTGAGGCATAGCATAAACAACCAAAAACTTTTAACATGGAAAAATCTGGATTTTGTTTATGTAATAGTATGAAAGGGGTTTGATTGTTAATAACAGGGGATGGAATGCGATTTATAAGGTAGATAGCATGTTTTATGGCATATGACGAATAATATTTTGGAAGTTGAGATTGAAACATGAGGGCTCTAGCTACATTTAGGATGTGTTGGTGTTTTCTTTCAACGCGCCCATTTTGTTGGGGTGTATAGACACAACTAGTTTGATGAAGAATTCCTTTGGAAGAGAAAAAATTATGTTGAAAGAATTCCGGACCATTGTCAGACCGAACACATTTAATGGTTATGTTGAATTGATTTTAAATTAAGATAATAAAATTTTGAACATTTGTTTTAACTTCAGCTTTAGATTTTAGGAGCACAACCCATGTGTAACGGCTAAAATCATCCACAATAGTTAAAAAATATTTATGACCATGAATTGAAGGTTGAGAAAAAGGACCCCAAATGTCTATATGAATTAAATCAAAAACTTTGGAAGCTCTATTAGGACTGGGAGAATATGACAACCTTTTTTGCTTAGCTAAGTGACAAACATCACAATTCTCTTCAACATGCTTAGAGATAAAAGGAAAATTAGTATGAAGAACATTGAGACGGTTTCCGGAGAGGTGTCCTAACCTAAAATGCCAAAGGTTGGTGTTGGTAATGGGTGGTGTGGAAAAATTATTGATGAACGAAACTTTAGGGAAGGCATGACTACTATCCTTGTTGATCTCCAAGTGGTACAATCCATGCTTCAATTTAGCCAAACCAATCATCTTCAACGACTTCATTTCCTGTATTCGACAATGAGAATTGGAAAAAGTGAGAGTGTATTTAAGTGAAGATAAAAGCTTGGAAATTGAGAGGAGATTAAATCTGAAGTTTGGCACGTAAAGGACATCATGAACAGTGAAATATGGAGATAGTTGAACAATGCCAGAAATATGAGCAACAACCATGGAACCATTGGGTAAATTAATGTGTACAGGTTTTATTTTGGAAAAGTTTAAGAAATTATTAAAGGAGCAAGTAATGTGATCAGTGGCCCCTGAGTCAATAATCCAAGAAACATTATTAAGTGTGTGAGTGTCAGGAACAATGGGCTTAGTGTGTGCGTTGGACAAAGAATATGGGTTGGTAGTGGTGCAGAGAACAAAACTGATACCAAAATGCATATAAGTGGAGTCAGGTGGTTTAGACTTGGTCACTTGTGAAATATTGACATGTTTGGGCTGAGAGGAAGCCGCGGACAAATGAGGATCAGGATTAGGCTTTTGCTGTTGTAGGAGGCCAAGGAGGCTTTGATATTGGGCCCTAGTTAGACTGAAGCCTGACCCATTGGAGTTGTCCGTAGTGACAGATGAAGGGTTCATTGTGTTCCCCTTCTTGTGCGGCGCTGTTAACGGTAGCAGACGAGGATGGATTGTCACGGTTATGGAACCGTGGACGTCCTGGGTATCGTGGGTGACCAGGGGGATACCCATGCTTGGAATAACAGACCTCCACGGTGTGCCCAGTTCGACCACAATAGATGCATCGTTTGGAGCCGCTAGTGCGATTGTTCCCTCCAGGTGGTCCGCTAGAACTGCCCCCCGCCGCGTCCTTTGCCATAGGACGATTGCCCGGCATTGACGAAGGCGTTTGCTTCCTCAATGGGTGTCGGTGTTGAGTGTTTCCGTTCCTGTTGAATGACCATGGAAAAGACACGGTTTATGGATGGAAGAGGATCCATCAAAAGGATTTGCGAACGAACGACGGCAAAGTGTTCATCAAGGCCTTTCAGAAAACGGATTATAAAATCTTGTTGATGGTAGATCTTGGCTGAGCATGTGCAAACGGGGAAGGGTCGAAAGTTATCGAGCTCTTCCCAAAGAGACTTCAGTGTTGTGTAATAGTCAGATACTGAGTGTGACCCTTGCCGGAGACCGTAAATGTCCTCTTGGAGCTCTGCTATTCGGAGTAGATCACTCTGAGAGAACCTTTCTTTAAGGTCTGTCCAGATATCTACGGCACGGTCAAGGAAAATGACGCTCTGAGCAATGGGCGGTGACAACGAATTTAGCAGCCACGAAATGATGAGAGTGTTGCAACGCTCCCAAGAGGGATAAACACGATCAGTGGGAGCTGGTACAGGTATGGTTCCGTTCAAGAAACCTATCTTGTTTTTGGATACTAAGGCCATCCGTATGGAACGGGACCAGGAATGGTAATTGCTGCCATTTAGGGGTGGAGTGACAGAGACAGAATTTGGGTTTCACTAGGGTGTATATGGTATGGACTGGAGGGATCAAGACAAGGGTCAAGTGTTGGTGTGGCATTGGACATTTTGACAGAGGAATAAGCAGAGCTCCAATAGGAGCTCTGATACCATAAAAGAAAACGCAAAGATAGAGAAGGAAGGCTCAGAGACAAATGCAAAGAAATAATTCTATATCGATTGAACAATGAAAGGGGTATATTTATACAACCTGTGCACCCTAAAGGAATGAAAGATGACAAAAAAGAATAACAGAAAAGGTACATACAGCACAACACCTGTACACCCTAAAGGAATAATGAAAAAGTTACAGCACAGCAGATTCTAATAACAGAATGCAGCAGAGACAAAAATAAGGAAAAAGACAACTATTGTATAACTGTACAATGGATAAGGAAGGTTGTACAATCAGGTTTGATAATCTTCCTTTATTTTGGTTAATTTGTGCTCTGATTCTTCTTTTATATGTTTTTGGTCCCTGTAAAATTAGCGAGTTTTGCTTTTAGTCCCTATAATTTTTTTTTTGTTAAAGCGTCCTCCCAATTTTTTTTTTGCAATTAGTCCCTCCCCTCAATTAGCTTGTGTCAGGTGCTTATGTGGCACGTTTTCTCACTCTTTCATGTACATTATCGTATTTCTGGCGTGTGTGAGTGGCTTTCAAATGAGGGCAAAAGAGAAGAGGGAGTAGGGGAGGGGGGGAATGGAGAGACATTTTTCTGGCGGTGCGGTGATTAAGTTTCTGGTGGTCTAAGACCGCCAGAAATACAATAATGCACACGCAAGAGTGAGAGAATGTGCCACGTAAGCACCTAACACACGCCAATTGAAAGGGGGGACTAATTGCAAAAAAACAATTTTGGGAGGACGCTTTAACAAAAAAAATTTTATAGGAGCTAAAAGCAAAACTCGCTAATTTTACATGGACCAAAAACATATTTTACCGAATTAATTACATATAAGTGATTACAATTTACAACTCTTTATTGTATCAAACCATGTTTTTCTTTCTGAATTTATTTTGTAGGTCTAATATATGGGTCGAGTCTCTTTATTCTTACAATAACTTATACACCCTTTTTTTTATTATTATTATTGTACAACTATAATTCTCATATGAGTTTTATACAGGTTTAAGTATTGGAGGAGCACTAATGGCCCGTTTGGGGTGGTTTTCAGTTTCCGGTTTTGAAAATTTTAAAAACCAAATCAGTTGTCAGTTTCGAAATTTTAAAATTAAAATCCAGTTTTTCAGTTTCAGGTTTATTATGGTTTCCAGTTTCATTTTTTTAATATCGATTTTCAGTTTTATGCATTACAGGAATAATTCTCTCTCCTCTTTCCTCTCCCCTCTCTCCTTTGTTTCTCTCTTGTCTCTCTCTCCACTATTTCTCTCTCCTCTCTCTCTCCTCTGTTTCTCTACTACTGTCTCTCTCTCTCCTCTCTCCTTTGTTTCTATCATTTTCTCCCTCTCCTCTCCCCTCTATTTCTCTATTTCTCCTCTC